>JAUEJK010090417.1:0-18243 GCA_032274865.1 Eryngium alpinum | reverse complement strand
TAAGTGGAAGCTTGAAAAAAAAGTACCTATTTGTTGCTTTTTTTTCTTCTACTTATAAGCTGAAGCCACTTATAAGTGATACACAAACAAGGCCAATATATTTAGTAATTGAGGTTCCTAATGCAATCAGATATCATGAAATTACGGGGAGTGATTGAGTTTGAAAATTGGGTGGGAAAATAACATTAACCAATTTTACTTTTTCCGAAATGGATTGTAAACCTTCAGTTTTCTCTTGAGAGCAAGGGATCGAGGGTCGGGTATCCTTCGTTAATATGTTACGGACCTACAGAAAAGATGTACCATTCATGACTCTGTATAGGATCCAAATAATCACTTACTACTCAAGACTCTCATTTAGACCGAGTCACAATTAGCTAGACATGAGAAAGAAATATTACCTTAAAACCTCCTTTACCAGTTTTACCTACATTATTCATTAATTCCTGCAATTACAAGTATATCATCCAACAGTAGTGTTACACAGTCCGGCTTTTAATATATTAATTTAATTCCAATTAAGAATTTTATAAGACTTCTATAGTGAAATTTTTAAAAGAATTCTTGTTCTCTACTTTTAATCATAAAAATTTACGAACTTTTAAATTAGTTAAGAAACTAGACAATCTAAAAATCTATTTGATAGGATCTTCGATAAGACAAACACTCCATGGTTAACTTCAAAACCAATAAACTAATCCTCCAGCAATTATATCTCAAACTAGCTACTTGGACAACCTAACTTTATTATACAATACAAGAAGATTTTTTTTTACCTTGACTTTAGAACTTTCTCTCTATAGAATTTACTTAACTAAAAACCTAACTTCTTCAAATGAAGTTTGTTTTTGGACCAACAAGTTCTATTACACATTTTATATTAAGTTTCTGGGACTATCTTGGAATGCTTGGAGAAAGTCAGAAGAGTAAGACTAATTATCGGTCAGTCTCAAAATTAATTTCATTGGGTCAGCTGTCTTTCTTTGTGTCACATGCTTCGGTTACATACTTCTACTGTGAGATGGCAATATTGCCACACAATTGTTTCAGGAAAACTCATTCTTAGAATAATTCCGTGGCTTCTAGCCTAATGGATATCCCTCTCCTTAGGAGGTGTAGGGTTCACCTCTTGATGGAGACTCTGGGTGCGTGAGTATTTATATTTTTGAAATTGACCGATACTAGAAAACTCATTCTTAGAATATTAGGATGTTAATTAAATTTAATAATAATTTTCAAACTTATAAATACCTGTCTTATGTTAAGTCCAAATAAATTCTCAATAGTGCAACGGGGATAGCGGCGCCCTCCCTGGCACCATCGACGGGCTTGGTAGACAGAGGCAGGAAGTGGCACAATTCAGAGCAGACCTGATCCCTCGCATGGAGACCAGTTTGATGAGGGAGACCGGTTGGACAAGTGAGATCTTCGTGGGATTGTAGACTGAATCTCCCATAATAAATTTGGCAGGTGTAAAAGTAATTCATTAGAACATTTTAATAATAAAACTTAACACTTATAAGTAGGAAGAATATTAAAATTATGAATATTAAATTTAAATTCAAACTAAAACAGTATGGACTGTATGGTACATATTTTAAATACATACCTTATGAAATTGATATCAGAACATTATAGATGGCTTCTAAGTATACAAACATAATTCATGTTTTTAGGTGTTTGTTTTTTAGGTTCATTCAGTTTCTGTTATCTAACAATCATATCACTTCTATGACTTTGTTGTTTGAGTTTGAGTACTTATGTGAATAGTTTTTGGTGTCAGATGCAACTTACTCTTTTCTTTTAATTATTTCTGATTAATAAATTACCAAAAAATAATAACAGAATTTTATTTTATATTTTCTAATATATTGGAGTAAAGTATATATCTACTCAAAGAATTATATTCGATGAAAGTTTACTCACTCTGTGGAAAACAAATTTGTTTTGCTGAAATTAAAATAAGGACACTAAACTAGTAAAGATCACTCAGGATGTTTCTCCTAGATTTTTAGTAGCATAGTAGTACTTTAAACTATATTGTACAGATCAAAGCTGCACATTACCCTAGGAGATCCCTCGATGATTTTATTGGTATCATTTTTATCCATTAATATTTTTATTACAAAGACCAATTTTGTTTCTGTATTATTTTTATTAATTGTTGTTAGGTTCAATGTAGTAACCTGCCTTGTCCTCTCCATCTTCCGTGTGGGTTCGGGAATACGGGTATATAGTACGTACATATAGGAATTCAGTAGATATCAAAATATATAGGAATTTGGATGTGCGAGGATACGATATATAATAAATATATTTATATATTATTACTCTATTAGCAATTAAAATTGGTTCACCAAACTAAATATTTTATCTTAGTTAAATGTCACTAATTGATTGCGCATTTTATGCTCCACATTAGCTTCGTCATGAAAAATATTAAGGTGTATCTTGATAATGCAATTTTATCATAAAAAATGTCAAAATTATATAATGTATATTGATACGCTGCACCATTACGGATACGGGAATATCCTCCGGTACCGGGTGGGGGCACATATATGAAGCACCCCTGCTTTGTAGTCAGGCAGCAATCGCTTCCACCATCTTGTTCTGAGGACTGAAAGACAGGTCGTAGATGGGTAGTCAGCATTGTGTGTGGTAAGACAGGTCCTGCGTCATTCAGCAGGTTACAAATGCTAGCCGCACTAATACAGCCCTTTGCACTTCTTAAATAAAGTAGAGATGCTGACATGTACAACATTTCAGATTATTCACAATTTGTTCCTTTTTTTCTTGTTTTCTTTTTCAAACATTTGGAAACCAATCGGGAGATCTTAAGATTAACTACAATCCCTTCAATACCATCTAACTTCAGTTGATAATATATTGCTACATTAAATATTGAATAGCAACAAAAAGTTTATACTTACCATAAACAATTATGTTTTACTACGAGTATGTTTATTTTCAATTATGAAATTTCTTGTTTTAATTTTAAGTAGTAAAATGGAGACTTGTTTTCGTACAATCAGTGCACCACATGTGGTTATTCAATTTTATTTGGACAGGGAATTTGCGCTTAAACTATTTTGGTCCGGTAGATTTTCTATCCATATTTTTTACAGTTTTGGATCCTACTTTTAACATCCTTGATCAGTAGTGATCTACTTCGATCTGCTATTTCAACTGGTAAAATAGTAATGTGCAAAGGCTAAATCATACAAGAACCCTAGGGGGTGAAATAGTTAAGGGCCACCTAACAAATCATTGTATCACCTACTACAAATGACTTGGAGGCTTGACAATAAAATTGGTAGGAAGTATAAAATACCAAGGCCACTAATGAACTATAATCTATCATTTTTCAGATTACTTTTCAATATATAATGCCAGGCCGCCTTCTTCAGAAATTTCCTTAACACCATTTTACAGAAACACTATAGATAGGTCTATATAACTTATTGAGTTGTTAACAAATTCGGCAGGTGTTAAATTAATTCGTTAAGACATTTTATTAATAAAACTTAATGCTTATAAGTTGGAAGAATATTAAAAATATTAATATTTTACTAAAACAATATGGTTCATATTTTAACTACATACCTTATTTATACCTTCCTATATATTAAAGCAGAACCAAAACATTTGGTCATGGTCGTCACCATTGAAATAATTATAATATTACCTTTTAAACTAAAAATTATTATTAAATAAGAAACTTTTAATACTAAAACTCAAATATTAACACTAAAACCAAATTAAATGAAACACTTCCCACACACATATCTTCGAATTTATATATTACATCAAACTCTACACTAAACCTAAAACAACTCAAACACCTCTAATACGTCTATTTTTTATTTATATTCTACAACAAACTCTTTTTATATTTTGACTTATACTACATTAAACTCTTTTTATATTTGACTTATAATAGAATTTTAAATATATAAACAACACTTATCCCACCTAAATATAAAATATTTCGTAGTTAAAACTCACACCAACAGCAATGGCTGTCGGGTAAATTTTATTCCCTAAGTATTCTATCTCTTTAATTATATATATACATGTTTATGCTAGAATTCTTTAATTTTTTAGTATTTTGTATGTGAATTTATCAGAAAAAACAAGACTATTTCCAAGGGCAATAAGGGAGGAAAGAAGAAAGCGTGAGTTTGTTTTTATCTTCCTTCATATATATTGATATATATGTGTTTTTTCGTGTATGTATTTTTTGTCGATCTCTATAGAATATTGTTGTAAGGTTTGGTTTGTTTAATTATGTTTGATCGATTTGAATATTGAAAATGCGGAGTTGATGTTTTTGGTAAGAATGGTCTGTATGATATTATGACACCTTCTATATTTAATGTAAGAAATATTGGAAAAACGTTTGTCACCAGAGCTAGGGTATCAATGTATTTTTACCTTTTCTCTTTACCATAAAATATATATATATATGTGTGTTCATGTATGTACGTGTATATACTATAGAGTCTTTGTTTGTTTTGGTGTTTATTTTATAATTTGTGCTTAATGTGAGATTTGTAAATTGACTAACACAAAAAATAATGTTTCTAATTGTTGGTTACTATCGGTTCGGATTTTAGTGAATATCTTTATAATAAACTTATGTGATAGTTTAATTTATTTGTAGGCTTTATTTATATTTTATAATTATACTTTTATTTAAATTTAATTTATAAAAACAATATATATAAAAAGTTATATATTAAAAATAATTTTTAATATTAATTTATTAATTTCATAGCTATATATATCTTGTATAAAATTGATATCAAAACATAATAAATCGCTTGTAATTACACACACATAATTCATGCTTTTAGGTGTTTATTTATTAGGTTCATTCAATTTCTGTTTTCTAGCAAGCATATCAATTCTATGACTATGCTGTTTTAGTACTTGTATCAAATAGTTTTTGTGTTGTCGGATGCTACTTACTCTTTTCTCTTAATTATTTTTTATTAATAATTAAATAAAAAGACTATAAAAGAATTTTATCTTATATTTTATAAACTCATAATGGTACCAAACTTTAATATAGAGCTTTTAAGATATTGGAGTAAAGTATATAGATACTTAAAGAATTGTATTCGATAAAATTTGATGTGGAAAGCAAATTTATTTTGTTAAAATTAAAATAAAGGCAGTAAACTACTAAACATCACCCTATTGTTTGTCCTAGGTTTTTAAGAGACATAATACTAATTTAAAACCATATTGTATAAATGAAAATTTTAATCTACATTGCCATGATCGCTTCTTTATACTATGTTTTTAATTTGTTAATATTTATTTTACAAATAATATGTTTGTTTCTGTATTTTTTCCATTAATTGTTGTTAGGTTCAATGTACTAACTTCCTCTTGCCTTCATCTTCTGTGTTGGGCTCTAACAAAAAGCTTCTTGCTCAGACAGCAATCGTTCACCTAAGCTCCTTCCAGCTATTTGTTGATTCCACCATCTTCTTCTGAGGACTCAAAGACAGGTAGTAGATATGGGTAGTCACTATTGTGCATGGTAAGACGGGTCCTGCACAATTCAGATTATTCACAATTAGTTCCTTTTTTCTTGTTTTCTTTTTCAAACATTTGGAAGCCAATCTTAAGATTAAATACAACCCCTTCAATACCATCTAAATTCAGTTGATACTATATTGCTACAATAAATATTGTATAGCAACAAAAATTTCATAATTATCATAAACAATAATGTTTTACTATGAGTATGTTGATTTTGAATTCTGGAATTTCATGTTTAAACTTTAAATGAGTAATTTGTAAAAACCATACTGAACAGTTCACCGAGTTGCAGTTACCATATTGCATTGACAAGACTCGCACTTACCATATCGTACTGGACGGTCCGTAAACGATATCCATACTACCAAATACCGAGATACATAAACCATACGTAACAGTTCACCGAGTTGAACAAACCATACTGAACTTACCATGGATTTGCATAAACCATACCGTACTGCCACATCTCTCTCATTCTAAGCTCCATCCTAAGCTCGGCTTGGTGCACACTCTTTATTGCTTTGATTTCTTGCATATGAATCTCTTCCATTTTCCTCAAATGGCGAAATAATCTTATAATTGCGATCCACTGTTGACCGTATAAGGGATCGCAATTATGGAATTGTTTCACCGTTTGAGGGAAATGGAAGAGATTCGTACGCAAGAAATCGAAGCAATAAAGAGTGTGCACTAAGTGGAGCTTAGGATAGAGCTTAGGATGCGAGATATATGGCAGTACGGTATGGTTTTTGTAACTCCATGGTAAGTTCAGTATGGTTTGTGCAACTCGGTGAAGTGTTCATTATGGTTTGTGCATCTCGGTATTTGGAAGTATGGATATCGTTTACGGACCCTCCAGTACGATATGGTAAGTGCGAGTCTTGTCAATGCAGTATGGTAACTGCAACTCGGTGAACTGTTCAGTATGGTTTTTGCAAATCACTCAACTTTAAATAGTAAAATGGATACTTGTTTTCCTAAAATTAGTGCACCATGTGGTTATTCGATATTATTGGGAAAGGTTATGTTGATTTTGCACCACATGCTATTTTTTTTTAATTTAAATAATTTTAATTATATATTTTTTAATTTTAGTAATTAAATTTAAAATCTTATTAAGACTTCATGTTATTTTTTTTTGGTAATTACTTCATGTTATTCTTTGCTTTAACTTGGTTAATATACATCTTTTATATATTATTGTAACCAAGTAGTTACAAGAATTAAGTTACTTTAACTAGCAATATTTTTTATTAGATTACTTACAAAGTAACTTGCTTGCTCATGTTCGTTGACTATAATATTCAAATGAATTCCATTAGATCACAGCTGAGTCAGCTGACATCTAACAATCATACATATTTATATTCTTATACAGTGGATGCCTTTAGCTGACATCTTTATATTTTTATTGAGACTAATATTAAATTTTAATAACATGAAGTAATGTAGATTTAAAAAAATTAAATTATTAAAAAATTTAAAATTTTTAAAAAGTAAAAAAGTTAAATGGATATTCATTGGGTCACGGATTATCCATTAATTAAATGGGTTATTGAGCGGGACGAACCATATAATAAACGGGACGGGGTGGGGCGAACCATTTATTAAACGGAACGGAGCAGTTCGTTCCGCGAATCGAAACTACCCGCCCAGTTGACATCCCTATTAATTCCTCACCTTTTCCATTTTACCCTTCCTTTCTTTTGTCCCACATTGAGAAATCCTCAAACATGATCCACTTCCCACTCCTATAAATACTCACCTGCACTTTAGTTATTACTTACCCCAAAACTTGTTTAGAATCTTTGCTCTCAAGTTTCTCTCTAAGCTTATCTTTGTTGTTATCTTGTGGATAGTAGGGTGTTTTGGATAGTATGGTCTTCTTGTTGGCTAGCTAGGATTCCAGAGGGATGTATGAGTTGAGACGGGGGCGTGGGAATATTATTGGATTCCCACCAGAAAGAAATGCCAAAGAGATGCCACTTTCTATTCAGTGTCATACTTCAAGATGTGAGGCTGAGTTATGAATGTGTCGTATATGAGACATGGGGCTGAATCAAGTGCCTAGGTAATAATTAACTGTATAACAAAATTTTGATATTTAGAAGCATAAGCTTACTTTATTTTTTAATTTTGTGTTTTCCTTTTCTCTCTCTTATCCTCTATCAAGAGGACACTTAACGTAGAAGTGAATATTCTTATTTATACAGATCCAAACATCCATTGCAATCTGTAATCTATATTAAGTGTTACCTTTTCCTTCTCCCTTTTCATGCCGGATAAAGTATAGTTTGTTTTATAGTTTTCTTATTCTAGATCTGGAAGAGAGGTGTCAAGTATTGTCTTGGGATCACGAGGACTAGTCTGAGGATGCAACTAATATAATAAGGCCTCGAGAAACCCTGATACACTTGTCAAAAATAAGTTACCTTCTGTTCTTTGCATTTTGTAATAAATTTTCTAAAATCTGAGATAACTTCACATTTGTTTCTGAGTGTCATTATTATTATTTTTAAATTATTAAATTTCATTCAAAATATTCTAAATCTAACACAAAATAAGTGAATTATTCAACTCTACATCTACATTTGTGAGAACTTGCCTTTAGTCGGTATCCCATTAAGACCTATCATTTCATGATTATTAAAAATATTAATAATAAATTAAAATTCTACGTGAAATAAATGTAAATACATTACACATGAAACTATCTATCATAAAAACCTAATGACATTTATTAATTATACAAATAATTAAAATATCAGTCAAACCATAACAAAAATTCTGAAATATTTTATGGTCAGAAAACATAAATTTGCTTCACATGTACTAAAATCTAATTTAGATATTGGAGTAAACTATGTGTGTATTATATTTTCTTTTATTTGTATGTCAATGAGTACAG
This sequence comes from Eryngium alpinum, assembly GCA_032274865.1. Classification (NCBI taxonomy): domain Eukaryota; kingdom Viridiplantae; phylum Streptophyta; class Magnoliopsida; order Apiales; family Apiaceae; genus Eryngium; species Eryngium alpinum. The sequence goes on along the minus strand of JAUEJK010090417.1, from coordinate 9,779 downwards.
AAAAATATTTGCAAAAAATAGTTGTATGTGAAAATTTTGATTGTGTCTTCCATATTTGAATTTTATAATAAATATTTTTATGATTCTTGAACCATAAAAATAGCAAATTTTTTTTTTAAACAGAGCGACAGACAATTAAAAAATAATTAGAACCTAAGCTTTCCTGTTATTACTTCCATCATTCTTAGGTAGGGAAGCAAAAATTAACACAAATTTTAATAATTAAATAATAATATTTTTTTTATTTAATTATATAATTAGTTTGAGAAAAGAGTGTCATAATATTTAAAGATATTGCTTACTCTATTTATAAATTGTGATAATATATATTTTGGATTAAAAATAAATTATCTCAATGTTCCATTTTAGAATATGTGCTATAAATAATTGGAATTAGGATTCAAATAATGATTATTTATTAAAAGGAAAATCTAAAAACATATTAAATAATTAAATTTAATATATGAAACAACAGGGGAGCAACTTTACCCTACAAACTAGGGGCTGTGTGGCAGCACCACTTCGACCGGGGTCCTTACAAGTGCGCCACAGTTTCCTACCACCTCTCTCTAACTCTCTCCTGCTACTGCTAAGAATTGAAGTTATTTTATGATAGAAAACTTGTAATTTTCCTTCAACTCTCTTTTTCTTTAATACACAGATCACATGTAACTTGATCTAGTGACATTTGCGAAATTGGTATCCAATTTAAATTTACAGCCCGAGACAATAATTTTAGTTTCGTCATCATTTCTTATTTTGGAAGTTCTAGTAATCTTTCTAACATATGATTGTATTTTTGATTTTTATGTATCCCGCTCTATCGCTTCCGCCCACAATCCTTTTTTCCTGCATGAAATTTGTTGAAGATCTAATCGGTGTGAGGAGTATCGGATAACATAATTTGATTTGAGTTTTAGAAGTAAGTACAAGAGTGTATATGACTAGAGTACTGGTGGTGATTCAAAGCCAGGTACTTTTTTATCCTAGTGAGTGGTGGTGGAATGTTGGTCCGAATCAGAGTTAATGGAAATAAGACATGTAAATGGTTCAAGACAAGCTTGAGTTAATTCCTTTATCCTAGTTAGTGGTAGTGGCATCTTTGAGAGACCAACTCTCTTTAAATACAAATGACTAGACTAGATAATTCGTAGGAATATGCCACTAATGAGATAATTACTCTATAAATCAACCTCTGTGATCAGTTACCCATGACCACCACCTTCCTTATTTCACTAGACCACTACCGTTTATTGCAGTTAATTAAAATGAAAGCCCTGAAGATGTTAATTAAAACAACAGCCAGTACATACTAGTAAACTCCACCTTGGCCACTTCATGGAATGTCCACGTATCTCGGATTACGTTTGATACAATAATGAGTTGAATGCGGTGAAGATCAACTTTGATCACTCCATTAATGGAACAGCTTGAACAGAAAGAAAATGGAAAAACAGAAGATGAAATGAGAGCATAGCATAGCTAGAGTTTTTCTTATTTCTGTTAAACTGAAATGTATATTGGCTTATTACAAAATGAGATTACCTATGTCAACTTCTATGTATCTATCCACTTGCTTCTAGCCAACTTGACAGCTGTAAATAGTAGTGATAAAAGGTAAATCTAGCTTGTTTGACAGTCTTGTTCTAAAGAACACTAAACTCCATTGATGAACATGCTGTGAAGAAGAAGAAATGCAAAAGAAGAAAGGAAACTTTATTGATGTAAAAGTGAATATACATAGTTGTTTCTTTCTCTCTAATATAATGACTATATATAGCAATCTATCTTTCTACTACAGGCTATAATCAATATTACTTTCCATTACATTAAGTTGACAGCTCATATTACTAGCTAACTAACTTGGGACCATTTCATCAACTTGCTCCATACTTCATATTAAGATGTAATCAGCTACATGCACTTCCATGCAGTCCCATGCTCAAGATACCATTAAATGCACCAGATTTAATCCACATATATCTCCAATATTCCCCCCTCAAACTGAATGGGAGGGAATAACATTCAGTTTGCCAAGAATATTAAAATGAGCATGTTTAGATAAACCTTTTGTCATAATGTCAGCTAGCTGTTGAGAGCTGGAAATGTGAGATACTTCAATGAGCTGAGACTAAATGTTTTGTCTAACAAAATGGCAATCCATAGCAAAGTGTTTTGTCTTTGAATGGAACACTGGATCAGCTGCAATATCAAGTGCAGCCTGATTGTCACAATGAAGTAAAGTTGGAGAAGATTGTTCATGTTGGAGTTCCTTAAGCAGTAACCTTAACCAAGCAACTTCACAAATGGTGTCAGCAATGGCTCTAAGTTCTGCTTCTGCAGTGCTCCTAGCTACCACAGTTTGTTTTTGAGATTTCCAATTCACTAAGCAAGAACCAAGTAATAAGCACATGCCTGTGACACTTTTAGAAGAATCCTTACAAGCCCCCCAATCACTATCAGAGAAAGCATGCACTGTAAGATCAGAATTGGTTGAAAAGAACAAACTATAGTTGATGGTAGATTTTAAGTATCTCAGAACCCTTTGAACTCCAAGAACATGAGGCACCTTTGGATCTTGCAAAAACTGACTTAAGTGATGAACCACAAATGCAATATCATGCCTTGTATTTGTTAGATAAAGAGGTTTCCCAACCAATTTTCTATACAGGCTAGGAATGTCTATAGAATCTCCTTCATGTAAAGACATCTTGATGTTTTGGTCCACTGGTAAAGAAAGTGGTTTACAATCCATAAGTCCAGCCTCTTCTAGCATATCTAATATGAATTTATGCTGATTAATGAACATACCAGAAGCATTTCTTTGTATTTCCAAACCTAAATAGTACTTCACTGCTCCCAAATCCTTAATACTAAAAGTATCATGAAGTACCTTTTTCAAATGAGAAATGGCTGCAAGATCATTACCAGTAAGAAGTATGTCATCCACATACACCAAAGCAATTGTAAATGAATCTCCATGGTGTAAGGTGAAGAGAGAATAGTCTGCAACTAATTGTTTATATCCAAGACTCAAAAGAAGAGATGTTAGCTTGATGAACCATTGTCTACTGGCTTGTTTAAGACCATATAGTGACTTAGTAAGTTTGCAAACTGTTTCTTTGCTTCCAAAAGAAGAATGTCCAGGTGGAATCTCCATATATACATCCTCCAAAAGGTCACCATGCAAGAATGCATTGCTGACATTTAATTGAAAAACTTCCCATTGTTTAACTGTTGCTACAGAAAGTAGAACTCTAACAGTTTGCATTTTGGCCACTGGTGCAAAAGTATGATAATAATCCTCTCCTTCAACTTGGGTGTACTGCCATCAGGAAGGTACTGCCATCAGGAAGCCTTGCTTTGAACTTATCCACACTGCCATCAGGAAGGTACTTAATCTTGTATACCCATTTGCAACCAACTAATTTATTGTGATTAGGTTTAGGAACTATTTCCCATGTATCGTTCTCTTCTAAAGCATTTAATTCTTTTCTCATAGCTTCTACCCACCTGGAATCAACAGCTGCTTGTTTGTATGTACGAGATTCTTTCAAAGTGTGATCAGAACTTTGTGAAGTACATATGAGATTCTACTTATCATGTCTCAAAGGACAAGAAGTCAAAAGACTATTGGCAGAAACATGAGCAACAATATAATCTTTGTGCCATGCAGGAGGAAGTCTTTGTCTAGTGGAAATTCTTTGAGGTTGAACAATGGGAATAGTGGTTTCAATAGATTCTGATTCACTAGAATGATTTGGTGTATGAAGAATGTCATTAGAAGGCAACGAAAATTCAGAAGAATCATGGAATGCATCATCACTAGTAGAAATGTCAAATGGAGACTGATAAATAGTGATATCATCATCATAAGTGGTGGTATCAGGAATAAAATATATAGGTGATGATGTAGAAGAAAAGGTTTGAAATGGGAAATTGTTTTCATGAAAAACAACATGTCTTGAAACATGGAATTTACCGGTTTCAGGATCCAATAACTTGTAACCCTTTTGGTGATGAGAGTATCCAACAAAAACAGTTTTCATAGCTCTAGGAGCAAGTTTATCAGTGGTATGAATAGGCATATATGCAAGGCAACCAAAACTTCTGAAATGTTCATATACATGTGGTGTTTTAAAGAGTTTCTCATAGGGACTGATGTTACCTAAAACTGTTGTAGGAATCCTGTTGATAAGGTATGTAGCAGTTAGTAAGCATTCTCCCCATAGATTGATAGGAACTGAACTTTGAAACCTTAAAGCTCTTGTCATCTCCAAAAGATTTCTATGCCTTCTTTCAACCCTAACATTCCGCTGAGGAGTGTTTGCACATGAACTTTGATGAACAATGCCTTGACTAGCAAAAAATGTTGACAATTCATTGTTGAAAAACTCTCCTCCATTGTCACCTAATGCATTTGATCTTACTATTAAACTGAGTAAATACATATGCATAGAAGTCTTTAAGAGATTGTATTGCATACTGTTTAGTAGGTAACAATATCGTCCATAGAGATCTAGTATGATAATCTAGAATAGTGAGAAAGTATTTGCAACCATTAACTGTGGGAATCCTATATGGACCCCAGAGATGACAATGTACCAAAGTGAAAGGTGAAGTAGCTTGCGAAAGACTAATAGGAAATGGAAGTTTACATTACTTTGCTAAATGACAAACTGAACAATGTAAGCTTGATTGAGACAACTTCACTACTTTATTCATGACCTTGAAAGGTATACGACCTAGCCTTTGGTGCCAAATATTCTGATCAACTTGAGAAGTAGCACAAATGAGGAAACTGGAAACTACATTCACATTTGTTGACTGTTGTGTGTTAGAAGTAAACTTGTTTTGGAAACTGCTAGCATACTGATACAAGCCATCTTTGAGATTACCAATGACCAATTCCTGCCGCTTGAATTGGTCCTGCACAATACACTTGTCAACAGTAAAAGTGATACTGCAAAGTGTTTGTGCACATAGTTGACTGATGGATATTAGATTGAAATTAAACTCAGGCACTAAGAGAACACCATGAATAATGAGAGTACTTGTTAACATAACTGAGCCAGTGTGAGTAACTTTGCAATTTGCACCATTAGGAAACTTCACATTAACCAAAGTTTCAAGAACTTTAATGTTATGCATATAGTTGGCATTACAACACATATGGCTTGTTGCTCCAGTGTCCCATATCCATACTGTTTTTGGAAGATAATGCATAGCACTCAAGGAAAAAACAGTTCGGCTATATTGTTGTCAGAAGCAAATATGTTTGAATTCACATGCTGAGATTGCTGTGAATGAGAAGACTGAGGCATGTTGCTCATGAGGCTTTGCATTTGTCTTTGAAGAGTTTCAAATTGCTCTTTCCAAGGCTCTTGTTGAGTGTTATTCATATTTATAGGACCATCAGGTACAGAAACTTGAAAGGCATTTCCACTCCTACTTGATTGATTTCCACTTTGAGGCTGAGAGTAATTCTGAGAATAACTTTGTTGTTGACCATAACTCCTTTGAGTATTAGAAGTGTTGGGATAGTTTCTTTTTCCTCTATTTTTAGGGTGAAAGGGATGATCAACAGGATAGCCTACAAGCTTATAGCACTTATCCTTCATGTGATTCCTTTTGTGGCAATAAGCACACTCCATATTATTAGCAGCCTTATCTCCTTGTTTGTAATTTTGTCCACTTGAATTACCAGATGTAAAACTAGGGTTACCAGAGGTAAAATTAGGTTTAGAGTTATTAACCAACATTGCAATGGGAGTGGAAGCACTACTGTGAGATTGTCTTTGTCTCTCCTCTTGTTTTATCAACATAAAAGCCTGATTAACTGTAGGCCAAGGAGTCATCATGAGCAAATGACCTCTGGCAGCTGTATAGCTTGAATGTAATCCCATCAAAAACTGAATCAATCTTTTCTTCTCCATCTCTATTTCCCACTCCTTCACAGCATTACATCTACACTGAATAACAGGTTCCAAAGCCTTCAATTCTTCCCAAAAACTCTTGAGCTTAGTAAAATACACCTCTACATAATCATGACTTTGTTCAAGCCTATATAAATCCTTTTGAAGTTCATACACTTTGTGTCCACTAACAACATCAAATCTCTCCTTAATTTTATTCCAAACTTCTGATGCACTTTCTAAGTAACTCATACTATTGCTTATTGAATCTGAAACAGTATTTAGAATCCATGTAATGACCATATCATTGACACGTTTCCATTGAGCATACACAGGAGAATCTGAGCTAGGAGCAATATAGGTACCATCAACAATACCTAATTTGTTTTTAGGAGACAAAGCAATAGATAGAGATCTTTTCCAAGGAGCATAATTCTCAGATCCAGTGAGCTTCTTAGATATGAGCACCATTCCAGGTTGATCATTGTTATGAAGATACAAAGGATGAGAGTTTTTAGAGATATTACCTTAAGATTCATCAGTTTCATGAGATCCAGAGTTCAGGTTAGGGTTTCCATGACCTGAATTAGGCTTTGGAGGTGTTGAAGTTGAAGCAGCCATTGCAAATGTAGGATTTCGAGCTAAGATGTCTGCAAAAGTGAGATGAGCTTGAGATCTTATCATACGAAATCAGATATGGAAGATAGGGTTTGGTATGAAGTTTTAGGGTTTCGAAACAAAACTTGAAAACTTAGGAAGATTAGCGAAAGTACAAGTTAGTATTGCTAATATGGAAACAATAAAGCTCTGATACCATCTAAAGAACACTAAACTCCATTGATGAACATGCTGTGAAGAAGAAGAAATGCAAAAGAAGAAAGGAAACTTTATTGATGTAAAAGTGAATATACATAGTTGTTTCTTTCTCTCTAATATAATGACTATATATAGCAATCTATCTTTCTACTACAGGCTATAATCAATATTACTTTCCATTACATTAAGTTGACAGCTCATATTACTAGCTAACTAACTTGGGACCATTTCATCAACTTGCTCCATACTTCATATTAAGATGTAATCAGCTACATGCACTTCCATGTAGTCCCATGCTCAAGATACCATTAAATGCACCAGATTTAATCCACATATATCTCCAATACTTGTAACTTCAGCTCTTAGATGCTCAGCTCTGTTATTGTATCATCTTCACCTTCACCCACACAAGCTGAACCATGCTCTTCTTTTACCTCTTTAAATTCTCCTCTTTGAATGACGTTGTTTTACCTCATAGCTGCTGTTACTTGATGTACCACCTGTTGTAGTTTTATCATGGAACTTGTCAACAATGTTGGTGGATGTAATTGTATCAACTCTCCCGTGATGTTCAGTGTTCTTTTTGAGATACAGAATGATTCAAGTTTGCAAATAAGTCATCTCATTTTGAACCAATCAAACTCCTACAATCTTTGGTATTAAAAATATGGTTGTCATGTTTTCGTCAACTAATCGAGTGTAAATCACTGAATAGCGAAATTCACCAAACAACGGAACAGCTTAACTGGTTGGAGAAGAAAAATTCAATCTACTAAGTTTTGGTACGCAACTAATTAGGACTAATTCGACCCAAACAAAATTGTTATACATAAATTAATATACACAATTTGAAAATAAACCTTGATGCCTGTTCACTTGGGGAAATGCATCACACAACACATAAGCCCTTCGGGATACAAAGCTATTCGACCTCTAATTCTTTCCTAATGAACTTTCACATTCATCAGTAAAGATAAATTCTTCAGCACATAGTAACGTGCAGATGTAAGACTTATAATGTAAAACCCTCAGACACCAGATTAAAAAAAGTGGGAAATTACAACCAGAAACGACAGGGCGAACTAGGTAAACTTTAGAGCCTTCGGTATGACCTATGTGAATAAAATACATTATCAATATATAAAGTTCCCTAAACCCCTTAAACTAAAACCAAAACAAACAAAACAATATCCATGTTCCATGAGAAACACCACGTCATAAGTTAAATTTTACTGAGTATCTAATTTTAAATTTTAACTTTTAAATTATATTTGACTTTTTTATATTAAATTTTAATTTTAAATAATAAATAACTTATTTTAATGTAAGTCAACCAACGTTCTACTATAGTTTACTCGTTGAGGTTCCTAATCCAATCAGGTATCATAAAATTATGGGCGGAGTGATTAAATTTTAAATTTGGACCGCAAAACAATATCAACCAACTTTATTTAATCAAAATGAACTGTAACATGTCAACTAAAATAATCTATTTCTATAGAATCCAAATAATCACTTGCCATTCTCATTTAAACCGTGCCAGTATTGCATATGAGAAAAGATATACCTCTCCTAACTCCGACTTTACTAACATTATTTATTAATTCCTGTAATTATAAGTATACCATCCAAAGCAATGCAGCTATAAAGCCCATAAATTAATTTTTATCTTAATATAATATATTAATTCCAATTAAGAGTTTTATAAGACTTCTATAGTGATTTTTTTTAAAAGAATTCATATTCTGTACTTTTAATCATATAAGTTTACGAACTGTTATATTAGTTAAAGATAGCAGATAAACTGCAAATCTAGCTGATAGGATCTTCGATAAGACAAACACTCTTCAAAACGAACAACTTCATCCTCCAACAATCAATCTCATTTTAGCACCAACCTAGCTACTTGGACAACATAACTTCATTGTACAATGCGAAAATTTTTCTTTCCTTGTCTTTAGAACATTTTCTCTATAAAATTTACTTAACTAAAAAGCTAACTTCCTCAAATGAAGTTGATTTCGGAGAAACAAGTTCCATTGAGCATTCTATAATATTAAGTTTCTAGGACTAGCTTGGGAAGCATGGAGGAATTATCTGTCAGTCTTAAAAATAATTTGATTCCGTCAGTTGTCTGTTTTTGTCTCACATGCTTCGGCTACATAACACTTCTAGTGTGAGATGACAGTATTGCCACACACTTGGTTCAGAAAACTTGATTCATTGAATATTAGGATGTTAATCAAATTCAATAATAATTTTTAAACTTATAAATACTTGTCTTATATAAGTCCAAATAAATTCTAAATAGTGCAGCAGGGCATAACGACACCATTCCCGGACCGACAAGGAGGGACGTTGCGATTCAGACCAGATCAGATAAAGCTGCTCCCCGCCTGGAGTCCGGAAGATTTCACTTGGTAGTCATGGGACTGTAGAGGGAATCTCTTATATAACAAATTTGGTAGGTGTTAAAATAATTCGTTAAGACATTTTAATATTAAAACTTAATACTTATAAGCTGGAAGAATATTAAAATTATTAATATTAATTTGAAATTCGAACTAAAACAATATATATATATATATGGTACTTATTTTAAGTACATACCTTATGAAATTGATATCATAACATGATAAAGACCTTGTAACTATACTAGCTGGTAATCTCTGTATTTATAGTGAATTATTTTTTCATGCCTCAGTGATGTAGATGTAGAGCAAAACACATAAATTTTTCATATTCTTAGTTATTCTTCTATAATTATTTGCGGTTCAAAAATTTCATAACAATAATAGCAGTTTCCTTTTTAAAGTTACTAATAAAAGACTCAAATTCATTGAAACAAACCACTGCAGGATTCTCTAATGATTTATTGATATCATATAAAAGTAATGACTTTCTGTTGTGTAAAGAGTTCCTCCCCTTTGCCTTTGTATTTCCCCAACTTCAGTTTTGTGCATTTGTCCCACATTGAGTTTTCTCAATGTCCAACCCCCTTTCTTTCCTATAAAAAGGCCCCTCCACCCACTTAGTTAAACACACCAA
>JAUEJK010090311.1:0-11733 GCA_032274865.1 Eryngium alpinum | reverse complement strand
CCGATCTGTTGGTATTGTTTAGGAAAAAAATGAAAGATTCATCATTAAACTGATACGCAATTTTCACTTGGGTCACTGAACTCAAAAGAATTTTATACGACTAACTTTATCTTATATTATATCTAATCTAATAATCATACTTATAAAGAATTTCACTACTGTTAAGTGACGTCTGATTTTAAAAGAAATCGTTCACGGAGTACACATATATTGTACAAATATACATAAACATATTAAAAAAAGTGAATCCATGTACGAATATGGACCTTGTATTAACCTGATCCGAGATTAATAATTACTCAATTAATTGGTAACCCATCATTTCATTCGAACAAAGCCCTAATTCCTCATCATCTTAAAATTTACTTGTTTTCCTATATCTTCGTTTACGTTACTTGTTGGACTTAGAATCAGTCAAATTATCACTAATGTCCATGAAACTTGTATTATGGACATATGAACCATCCTTCTTTCTTTCATCTACTAATTTGAAAAATAATTTTGCAACAAATACATTCAATTTCCCAACACAGTCAAACAGCACGAGGATTTAGAAGAAGAACGATTGAGTAATCAAAGAAAGAGGAAGGAATTAGACGAACGCATAAGAGAATGAGACGCTATAAAGTTGAAGTTAACTCGAAAAGAGGAAGAACTTGATGCAATGATATCAAAAGTCAAAGAAGATTCAAGGCAATAATATCTGAAGAATAGGGAGTCAGATCAAGTAGACAAATTAAGAGATAACATTGAAGATGAGCAGTATATATTTGAATATGTGAAACTGACCGAATTTTATGGGTCAAAATCAAGTTTGGTTCGATTCGGATTACGACCCACCCGTTACCAATATATTTGTTACATCTCAGCAAGCTTAGTTCGGCCTCTTTATGCCACCTCACACGCCACTTCATACTTCCGTATGTTTTCAACACAAATTAATGGCAGAAATGTATTTAAAAATCTTAACTGATATAGTTAGTCGAATAATTGTTTTAAAATTTAATGGCTTAAATAAAAATCATCTATCAATTCAGTGATAAATCTGTCATTTTATTAATATTATTTATAAGCTTAATAATAAATAGTTTAACTTAAAATTAATATATTAATAATAATTTGTTTATGTATTTAAGTATAATAAAAAGGAGAGAAAATTGATAAGAATATGGATACAACTATTAATATAAATTAATTATTATTTTGAAAAGAATTAATATTTTATTTAAAAGTAACAAATTTATTTTAATACAATTAATTATTGAATATCGTATACTAGATATTGAATGATGAAAAAAAATTATACAACTTTCTATTTTATTTTAATTTAATAATAAGATATAAAAATATATATTAAACGCCATATCCGAGTCGGAGTCTAGACTATAGTTATCTTTTATGTAAACTCTGTCAAAAGAATTATATTATATGATATATATAGATATTTGATGATAATTCAAGATTCGATAATATTTTTATTTAGTATCTTAAAATTCTATGTACAATAAAAAAAGATTATTGATATATTTTCACATCAATTACAACACAACCCGAAAATTTAATATAACAAATGAGTTAACCTTACTTCACAATTAATTTTTGAGATGAGGAAGTAACACTTAAGAGCAAGTCCAATGCTAGATGCAAAATAACTATAATTATTTCTATAATTTGACATTAAAAGTGGTTTTTGATTTTAAAATAGAACTTGCGCTAAAATATAAAATATACTATGAAAAGTATTTTTTGGTGTTATAATACAACTTAGAAAATTATATAATATAAAATACACTCACATATGTTTGGTTCTATATTATAGCTATATCTATACTTTGTTTAATATTTAGAACTAACTATCAATTTGTTTTATTTTTCATTCAGCTATAGCTATACATTAGAGTGATATTTTTTAAATTTAGTTCTACAATATAATTATTGAACTAATAATAGCTATGTATCGGACTTGATCTAATAACACTCGTCAACATAAGCTTCTTAATTTGCAAATGAAAACGAAGAAGTCTGATTTTGTGTGGACCACAAATTAGAGTTAAAATTTGTTATTACCTTTCCCATAAAAAGCAAAATAAAAGATGTGCAGAGTTGAGCTGGGGCAGTATATAAAGGGACCACATATCACATATGATTGATGTTAGCGTGTAATTTGTCCATCCTAAAGGAGATGCAACATAATTATTTAATTTAAATAACACTTGGAAATAAAGAAACGGAGATATCTTGTGGACGAACCAACCAGCCCGTGCATTCTTCTAATTCTAATAAATAAAAATGAGCTGAGGGAAGCTTCTGGGACTGGTAGTCGATAAAATATCACTTTAATTCTCAGACTGATTAAAGGAAAAAAAGTTATACATGTATGTAACTGTGTATATATATAGGTGTGTGTATTATATAGATTATATGTGTGCGTTAGGCATGGACATATCAATGACAAAAGCCTAAATAAAAGGCTTTACTTTGGTAGCTGGAACAGTTCGCCTGGACTACTGGTGGTTCAAAATACACTTGCCTGCTTGCTGCTACTTCACAGTTGATCACTTTCGTCTTTTATTTCTTTGGACGTTTGATTCCATCTCCCTATTTGGCTATTTATATATCCATTCCACTTCAGGCATTCATTGAAAACACTTATATATTAACTTTTAATAGTATCATATAACTGATATAATTTTTTAATTTTTCTTTACCTATATTAGAGTTTGGGCTCGATTTTTGGCAAATCCAGTGGAAATTATGTTATGTTTTTCCATCATTAGCTGCTTATGGAGCAATAACTCTGGCTTGTTTACATGTAACTAAAAGATATCATCCAATACATTATATTAGATACAGTAATGATAAATAATTCAACTATTTTGAGTGAAATTTATAGTCCGACATACGTGTTAAACTCTCGTTCAAAATAAAAAAGTGGACCCACTGGTATTCATAGAAACCATTTGTCAACCACCACTATCCTCTTTCCACGTCACTCACATCTTTTAGTCGGATTAAAAATTTCGGACTATATATCAGTACTCTATTATATATTATGCTTGTTAGTTTTATTACTTACTAGTAAATTAGCCATGTGATACATGGCTTATTAATAAACGTGATTTCAAATTTATACTTCTTATTTTTTAATAATTAATATATATATATATATATTTATTTAATAAATTCTTTATATTTTTTAAAATAAAATAAATAAATAATATAAAATGTAATATTAAAATCTTAAATTACTCCTTCCCCGTGATAGTAAATTTAAAAAAATTTATTTAATAAAATATATGTAATATAATGTTGAAATTTTAAATTTTCTTAAAATAAAAAAGAATTAAGTGTTTATAAAATAATAATAATAATAATAATATAAAGAATTAAGTGCTAAAGAGAAAAATAAGTTTATAAGTTGTTGATAAATTTTAAATATAATGGATAAAATATAATTATGAATCCATATATCGATACAAAATAAAATTTATAAATTATAACTAATTCCTAACTGTAATTGATAAAATACAATTATAATCATTAGTAATAGATATATAGTATTATTTAGTTATTTAAAAATTAATAAAATAAGTGAATTACTGTGTGATGCATGGTTTATTAATAAATATTTAGAACTTATTATTTTTTTTAATACGCAAATTATATTAAAAAGCCTGAAGGCACTTACAAACTTAGTTCAAGATAGAAAACAAAATAAGGAAAGAGGCCCAAAAGAAAACAATCCTAACCCAATGAATTTTGATTCAATTGTGAAAATTTCTAACCAGCCCAAAAAATAAAACAAGCCTAGAAACAATTTTCAAGATCATATTGATATCATCCCAATTCTCGCATCCATGATTAGCCCAACATCTCATCTTCATCACCAAGCCCAGCTTCAATAACTTCAGCTTCCACGACACCTTCACCTTCTCCGATCACCATTCACCATTGCTTGACCATCCATTTCTTGCTCCGGCAAACCCCGTGCTTGAACATTTTCAGCCTCCATGACCATCCCATCCGCTTCATCTTCATTGAACTAATTGATTCCAAGCATTACTCCCCCCCCCCCCCCAATTTACTTGATTCCAGTTCACTAAGGCTACATCCCAAATTGGGTCTCCCCACACTCCATTAAGCCAGTTACCTCATGCATTTTCCTGTTGCTCTTGCTCCTGTATTTGTTCTTAAACATCATCCCAAAAGTTGTTATTGTGGACGATCACAATGTCCATATTGTTGTCCCGGTTTAAAATTTCCATCAATTCATTCGAACCCACATCAAAAGAAGTAGTGTTTTCCCCAGCGTGGTTAAGACCAATCCTTGCTAAATATTCAGCTGCCCTATTTGCTTAAGATCTACATCTCCTTATAATGGCCCTGTTTGCATCTTAAAGCATCTCCTCTACCCTATCCGAGGCCACCCAAATTCTCTCATCCATGAAACTATCTCTGTCTATAATGGCCTGATGAGCAGTTTCATCAGAAGCTTCTAAATGAAGAAGAGCCATATTATTCTCATTAAACGGATCTTGTATATCCATAGCTAAATGGATACCTTTCATGCAAGTATTCAAGTGCACAAGAACTGGGTCATTCACATTACCCTTATTACTTGCAAACCCTACTATAAAATTACCAGTATGATCTCTAATAACTCCTCCTATACCGTTGGCATTTCCATTTGAAAGACTTACGCCATTGATTGGAACAAACGCAACATCTACGTTAATTTTTAGAAATCCAAACGCTGATTTCTTCCGTACGTAAGAACCCATAATCCCAGTGAGAAAACCAACAATTACACAACTTTTTTTCTTACAGAGGAAAGTATTGATGTAGAAAGGAAAATAGCCTTTACTTAAACCCTCACATAATCTCTCTCTCTCTCTCCCTAGGCAATAATTATACTTAACTAAGCATGCACTTAGGTTTCCTTGGAACTCTAAAATATGAGATATTACTACACTCTTTAGATTTAAATCGCACGTCATGTCTTTTTGTCTTCTTTCCCCCCTTAAAAATCATTTCCCATTCCCGTTAACACCAATCATTTAAAAGTCTTTGTCTTTGTTGACCTTGTTGAGCTAGAAAATGGGCCTCGAATTAGCCCACTTAGAGATATGTCTAAAACATAGAGATGAGCTTGTGATGTTTCTTTAATGAGCCTGTCAAGGGGATCCAAAGCAATGGAAAATTGGTTCTGGACTTTACTAGCCAAAGAAATGATCGACCTTGAATCTGAGAAGAAATTCAAGGTTTTTTTTATCCAAACCTTTTTTGCAAATCTCCTTTAGAATAAAAATTAAGGCTTCTTCTTCAGCCATTAGTGCACTATTAGCTTCCCAAGGACCAGAAAAAATGAAAATGGTCTCTTTTGCTTCATCTTTAACGCAACCACCAATTGCTGCATGGGAATTATTCGAAGGAGTAGGATTCTATGCAGCATCCACAAAAATGGTCCAACCCTTAGCTTCCCCAATGATCAGTTTAGCTAAATTCTTTTCTCTCTTGTCCTTTAACAAGTACCACTTCCTTGGATTTTCTTTCCATACTTTACTTTCTTCCTCTGGCAAAATTCCAATTGCCTCTGACCAGTTGCAAATTCTCTCTTTGATAATGATTTCAAATTCCTACTTTGACATCTTTTTGTTCGTGAAAGTACATTCATTCCTTGCAATCCAAATGGTCCATAAGGCTACTACAATGAAAAGATTCCACCCTTTCCTTGACCATTTGTAATGAACTAAATTTAACTAGCCGCAAGGAGGTGGATAATTAAAACTCCAGGATAAATTTTCAATTCCCCACCAAGCAGAGGCTAGATTTCTAAACCATAATGCCAAAGTACATTAAAAAAAATGTGCTTAGAATTTTCCTCCTGATTATTACACCAACTACAAGTGTAACCATCCTGTAAAGATACACCCCTTTTTTGAGCAAGTCTTTAGTTGGCAGGATATTATTGGCAAGCTTCCACATGAAGACTCTGATCTTAGGAATACAATTGAATCCCCGGATGATCAACCATTTTTTTCCATTTGAGTATTTTCTAATTTCCTATAGATATCTCCTGCATTCATTAGCTTGTTTGAACAAGTCCATATTAAAGCATCCTTTTGAATGCAAAATTTAATGCTCTTGACACAACTTATCACCTCATTCCAACATCTTAATTCTAGTTCTGAGGGAAGCCTCTTCCAAAATTCTGAGCCATTTTGATCATTATCACATAAGTAGCATCTAGTTTATTTAAGATTAATAATCTTTTGTACTGCTAGTGAGAAAAGCTTTTTAAACCTTAGACTTAGAGGGCCCCAATCAGACCAAATGTCTTCCCAAAAATAGATGTTTTTTTCCATTTTCAACAATCCATTTAAAATTTTCAGATTTAAGGAAATGAGCAATATTACTAACCTTGTGAGGATAGAAAATGGCTTTTAGAGTGTTTGATGAAGAGGCATTAATATTCCACTGATCCACTTTATCATTTATAGATCTCCTGTTTTCAGCAGACATGATCCTCCTCCATAATGAACTTTTATTACATTGCCACCTGAAAGTCCATTTTGATAGTAGTGCAATATTTTTATGGTTAATAGAACCTATGCCTAGCCCTCCTGCTGATTTATTTATGCAAATCTTTTCCCAAGCTAGCAAGTGTAGTTTTCTTGAGTTATCCTCTTGATTCCAAAGAAAATTCCTTCTAATCTATCTATTTCTTCCTGTATTGCTCTAGGAACTACAGTCAAGCTCATCCAGCAGATATGCAAACTATTCATTACAGATTGGGTTAGAATAATCCTTCCCATCATGGACAAATGTTCCTTATTCCAGTTGTTCAGCTTCATTTTAAATTTTTCAATCAGAGGTCTCCAGAATGCTTTAATTTTACAAGAGGTTCCAATGTGGTATCCTAAATAATTCATAGGCCATCAGCCTTTTGAACATTTAAGGAATTCTTGCCAATATTGAACCTTTTCTTCATGCACTCCAAAAGAGTATAATAAACTTTTGTCAAAATTGATCATAAGACCAGATGTATGTTGAAAATATTCCAAAATTTTTCTTGATACCAATGACAAATTCATCACTACCTTCTAAAAAAATGAGTGAATCATCTGCAAATTATAGTATGGATAGCTCTGCTTTATCCTTGCCTATGCACAGTCCCTTGAAGACATTATCCTTAACGGCTTTCTTTACAAAAGAGTTGAATACTTGAGCCACTAAATTGAAAATTAAAGAAGAAATGGGGTCACCTTGTCTTAGACCTCTTCCTGGTGTGAATTCTTCAATAGGTGAACCATTAACTAGAATAGAAATCCTTGTTGAGGTAATACATTCTTTTATCCAGCTAATCCATTTTCCTTTGAAGTTCATCTTCTTTAAACTTTCAAATAGAAAGCATCAATTCACTGAATCAAATGCCTTTTGAAAATCTAGTTTCAGCAGCAAACCTTTTTTCTTATTTTTCTTCAGCCAGGAAATAGCCTTATTTGCAACCATTATGTTGTCTGAAATTAACCTTCCTTTTGTGAAGGCTGATTGTTCTTCATCAATTAACTTTCCCATAACAATTTTAAGCCTGTTAGCTAAGATCTTTGAAACCACTTTATAAGAAGAATTTAGCAAGCTTATAGGTCTAAAATCACCTATTGATTTGGCATCTACTTTTTTTAGAATCAGTACAATGAAGGTGGAATTATAACCATTCGGGAGCTTACCAGTTGTAAAGAAATTCTTAATGAAATCCCAAAACTTCTCCTTAATAAAATTCCTACAATATCTGAAGATTAAAATTTATACCATCAAATCCTGGAGCCTTGTTTTGATTACAGCTCACAATTGCATCTTCAACCTCCTCCAAAGATACTTGCATTTCCAAGGAATCAGCTTCATTGTCATTTATCTTAGATAATTCTAAATTCCCTAACTTGAACCAAATAAGCTCCTTCTTACTGCTAAAAAAGCTAATGAAATGGTTGAGGAAAGCCACCTTTATTCCTTCTGGATCACTAAGTTGTATTCTATCCTTGCAGATGAAATGAATATTTGATTTACTCCATTTATTTTGAACAACTCTATGAAAGAACTTTGAATTCTTATCTCTTTGTAGTGACTAATGAATATTTGCTTTCCTTTTCAGCATATTATCCCTTTTCATGCAGAGTTTTTTTTTAGAGATTTCTCTACCTCCACTATCTTTTCACTCATATTCTCCTTTCTAGCTTGCTCCATCTCTTCTTCCATCCATCTGATCCTATTGAATACATTACCATTTATATTCTTATTCTAATTGTTTATCTTTCCCCTTAAGTTTTCGAATGCATCAGTAAAGTTGAACACCTTCTTCTCAGTAGCCAGTTCAAATCTCCAAATTTCTTTAACTAAGTCCCTCACTTATTGATTATCCAGCCAGTGGTCAAAGAATTTGAATGGCTTAGGACCCCAGTTTAGATTTCTTGCTTTCAATATAATTCTTTTATTATCTGAGTGCCTCTTATTTAATGCCATACTAAACCAGGCTGCTTCTTCTGACCAGAGCGAATTAAACAGTATTCTGTCTAATTTGCTTTTCTTATTGTCAGGGCCATACCAAGTAAATGATCCCCCAGTCATAGAGGCTTTTATAAGTCACATACCCTTAATAAAAGAGTTAAACAGTGCCATGTTCCTTTTAGAGTGTTGACAACTTTGACACTCACTCTTTCTCCTAATGCAATTCCAATCACCAACTAGGCACAAAGGCAGATTTCCCCAACTTTGAACTTGTTCAGAGAGTTCTAAGAAATATATTTTTTTTTACTATATAATTGGGGAACATAAACATTGATGCAAGCAAACTTTGTTTGGAACTTGGAATTTCAAATATGCCTCCAATTCAATTCTGGTTTTCCTTTACTTGAGCAAGCTTTAAATCAAATGAGTTCCAAGACATTAGAATCCTACCAGACATATCTTTAGCACTTTAGTGAATAAAACTGTTAGTGGAAGATCTCCAAATTCAATTATTATTCCATGTATCCCAATCCTTTCCCTTAGTCTCCTGTATGCAACAAATTAAAGGTTTATATTGTAAAATGACTTCTTGGAGGTTATTCTTGCTTTGATCAGAGCCCAATCTCCTCACATTCCAGGATAAAATTGATATCATCATTAAAACCAATTGTTCCTTTACTCTAAGTAATTTTAAAAGTCCTTCAAATTCTTATTGGTTATTTCCAACCCCAGTAATTCCCCTACCATGATCAATCCTTTCCTATCATCAGTGATTGCCAACTTATTTACCTTCTCTTTAGCAACTTTTTTCTTTTTTTATATTTTCAAGTTGAAAGGCTTCTTTAATCCACAAGCTCTCTTTCTTGGCCTACCTCTTATCTTTAGCTTGAATTTATTCAACAATCCACATATTTCTTCTTCTACTTCAGTGGTTAGCTTCATCCAAGTATCGTTATTGATTTTGCTATTAAGCCATGAATCTTTGATAGTAAGCCATTCTTCCTTTTTCTTTTGTAAATTTCCTTTTAGAATTTGATGGCAGGAGTTTTACAAATTAGGAATTGTGATTAAGGGTGATCTGGGCTCAACATCTCCTTTCCCTTTTGTGGCAGGGGAAGAATCAGATCCTTTAGACCTTATATCTGATGATTCTGGAACCACCGTATCATTATCTGCAGTAATTAAAAGACTATATTTCTCATTCTTACTCGAAGTTTGATCTCTTAAATTCTCTGTATGATTTTCTTGTTCAGAAAGCCATCCCGCATGATATATGCCTGTTTCTTCCGCCCAATTCAGATTCCATACCCTTGGCAGTTCTAATAGTTTAACTTCACCAACTTCACTTTTAGTTAAGTTTGCAATGTAACTCAATTCAATTCTCTGTTTTCTTTCAGTTGCCACCTTATATATTATATTCCTGAATCCCTTTAGTGGCATCTCTTCCATGTTGTGGTCTATCACCTTACCAACACGTTTGAAGATTATATTGAGGTTTTCCATATTGTAGTACACAATTGGTAATCCCCTGCATTCCACCAAACATGTTCTTTCCACCTTTACTGCATCTAAAGAAGGTTTTTGTATCCTCTTGAACAATTTATTAAAAGAACATGTTGCCTCGGACAAAGTCATGCTTGAATCAGATTTGATGAGGCAACGTCCATCCGCTATGATAAACACCTTGGTCCCAGTGAGGCCCTCCATAACCATTTCTTCTCTGATCTTGTCCACATCATTTAGTGGCTCAGCAGTGAAGGAATCTAACAGCATCTTTTCCAATTCTTCGTTCTTATTGAAAAAATTCCCACATTTTCTATAGCTTTATCTCTTTTGTCATTTTGAAAAACTAAAGATCCCTTCTTCAACACTTCCTTTTTTCCATTATTGATGAAATTTCTATCATACAACTTCTTCTCTTGAATTATGGTATAATTACTCTTATTCATTGATTTTACCAATATTGATTCCTTCTCTCTTTTACTATTATTCATCTTATTTTTCGACTTTGCTATTGAGGCAGTCAGCTTCCTTCCCTTTATATTTATTCCATCTAACCTTTCTTTAGCTTTGTCCCTATCCATGACACTACAAACTTGAATAAAACCAAATCTAAGAATATTCCTCTTATTTCTTTTTTTTAAGCAAGATGGTATCTTTAATTGCTACATACTCTTTGAGAATTAACCAGAGATCACCTGCTCTTATGTCTTCATGAATGTTGTTGAGGAAAATTATAGGTATGACTTTCTTCTAGCTAGGTTTTCTTTTTTCAACCACCTTCCATCCCTCATTGTTGTCATTCTCCGCTACAATTGTATCTTTCGGCAGATTACTTTTCACCACCTGGATATAGGACTTTCTCCCTCCGAATTCTTCCTGGGTTAGATTGACATTGTAGCCATTGTGAAAGCTCCTTCCGGCATCTTTTCCAGCTGACATTAGCCTGAGGGAATTCAATTCGGCCGTTGAAATTTGAAAATCCTTTATCCCTCTCAACCGGCCTTCTCGCCGACTCTCCGCCTCTCCATGTTATTCTATATTTAGAACTTATTAATAAATAATATTAAAATTTGAATAAAAAAAATTCTTCTTACTCCTAAAAAGTTAATTTAAATATTTTTAAAGCTTTACAAATTTAATAAATAAAATCTACACAACATGATATTAAAAAGTCAAGATTCTACTTCTTATTCCGTGATAATTAATTTATAATTTTATAAAAAAAATTATAACATATTAGTGGAACCAACAATTCTGCTTTCTTAACCAATAATTTAACTATTTTTTAATAAAGAAATCGTATACTCCCACCATTTTCTAAAAACTGGTGGTATATATTTTTAAAAAGTCAAATTTTAAATTTAATTAAATTATTTCTATTAATTAAATTTATATTTTAAGTTTTTAAAAATTCCAAAATATAAAAGATGTAACGTAGATTTTGTTACATATTTTTTTTTGAATTTTATAGTTATTAAAATGATATAGAATATAAGATCTAAAAAAATGGAGTTGACTATATTTTTTGACAAACTGCCAAATTTATTTGAAGCGGAGGGAGTAAAATTTCCATTTTATCTCGTGATAAACTATTTTTATAATTCAAATAAAGTTTATAATTGTACCTTAATTCTAATTATAATAAAAAATATACCATTATTTTTTTTCTTAACTAAGTAGGTAAAATTTGATTCCTATTATATTAAGTGAATCTTCATAGAATAA
>JAUEJK010090206.1:0-11734 GCA_032274865.1 Eryngium alpinum | reverse complement strand
GAATAATAGACATCCGAGAATTTGCAGAACCACATAGGGTTGGCAACCATCCTGTCTAAGCGCTTCCAACGCCTCGGCCTAGCATGACCCGGACTTTGGTTGCACGAAGAAAACCACGATCCCTGTATAGGAAGCACCTCTAAATCAGCAGTAGCAAGACAGTCACTGAAATCCAACATAAAAGAGTCCTCCTCAAAGACCGCCTCCGGATTCCCACTAAGAATCTCACTCGGATCTACAACTGCAATGAAGTCCCACATAATAACCCACTCAAGAGCAGCCATAGACCCAGAAAACCGAATCAACTTATCCCACAAAGGCCGGCGATCC
This sequence comes from Eryngium alpinum, assembly GCA_032274865.1. Lineage (NCBI taxonomy): Eukaryota > Viridiplantae > Streptophyta > Magnoliopsida > Apiales > Apiaceae > Eryngium > Eryngium alpinum. The sequence continues at coordinate 11,404 of JAUEJK010090206.1, read as the reverse complement.
ACCTCCTCATTCAGCGGATAGACAAATGAAATAACAATAGAACTATTATCCCGTACATCTGTAAACTGACAGTGAATAACCTGAAAGTGAACACCAAGCACCACACAAGCAACAAACACCGGATCCCAACCAATCCAAATCCTACTACCCGGACCTCCACCGTAATAAAAAAACCAATTCCAAGTAGAAAACAAATCAGAGGATAATCTTGACGCATTAAGCGCCGCCACATGAGTCTCAAGAAGGCTAATAATAAGAATACCTGAATCGTGCATCAGTTCCGAAACTGAACATTGGTGGTCGAGCCGGTTAAGACCACGAACATTCCTAGAAGCCAAAGGAATCATCTAACAACATCCCAAACAGGTGCATCATTAGGCCCCTTAGGAGGAATCAGATCGTCATGAACAATCTGAACATCATCATCAGAATGAATCTCCTAGTTATCATCAGCCATACTGAGAGGACTGAACGGGTTATACTGTAGAACCCGAACAGACGACGAATGCCATAAACCTGGAAGACCAGACCTACCTAAAGAAGTTTCAATGTCACGGCATAACTCAAAAGCCTTGCTAAATTGAAGCAAATTTGAGCCACTATTTCTTTTATGATGTGCAAAAGGAAATGTTCTTTTCGGGTCTACATCATCAAAGCTATCAAGCAGTTTGTTGTGCTCGGCATTAGGATGAGGAAGACAGCTTTCATAATCATGAATTGAAGAAATAAAATCTACCATTGACGTACCCTGATCCTCTGTTGTCCCCTGATCATCTACTGTCCCCTGATGCACATTTTCTCTGTCAGGGGAGAACTCCATTTGGATTTCTTGGGCAATATGAAGAACTGCATCCATATCATTCTCAACTGAGTTATTCCCAACTCCAGTTGCTTCAACCAGTGTGGTTGGTGAAATACTTTGCCCCCCCCACACCTACTTTATTTTCTTCTTGGAGAATCTCATTCTCCCTCCCACAACTCACTTTTTCTGAACCTTCTAAGGTTTTACTTTCCCCAAGTTCACTAACACTTCTTAGTATTTTCTCACTCTCAACTGATTCTTTTTCCAGAGCTATATCAAGGGCTGAGCTCTGCCTCTCAGGTTCACTCTCTTTTACCTCAAGCTCAATTGTTTGTTCCCTAAGAGGGCTCCTAAGGGTTTGGGTTGCTCTTGATTGGCTAGTCTAATCAAGGCATCTACATCTACACTAGTAGCTGGTGAAGGTAGACTCTGTACAATGTGTCCCAGAGGCAAAGGAATAATGATTTGGGAGGTATTAATTTTGAAGGTAGCTCTATCCTCCCCTGACACACTTGGCATATCCATAGAGGAAATATGAATGCCTGAATCTACCATCATAGATTGATCACCAATGGCTTGATCACTAAAGGAAGAGAGTTGCATCAAATGTGAAGGATTTATAGCCAATGGATCATTTCTTGGCTCCTCAAAGATTGGAGAAAGTTGAGGATTTGATATTTCTGAACCAAAGATTCGATCCATTACATCTGAAGCAAGAGAGATTTTTTAGAATGTGGGAAGTGGTAAATCAGTAGAGTAGGGCTGAATCACAGGATATGAAGGTGATTCATCAAGAGATTGTGTATGCAACCTTTCATGTGCTTCAATTTTATCACTCTTTTGCTCCCCTGATAGTTTTTCGAAGGGAGCTTTGGTTTGTATGCCTTTCCTCTCTTTATGTATGTCCTTGTTTGATGACTCTTTTCAATAGATACATCCTATTGGGAGGATGCATCTAGGGATGTGGTTTAATCCTCTTTACTTACCAAAGCTTATCGGTAAGCTTTGGCAAAGTTTGGCTTGGATTTTCCGCTCATGGCTACTCCTTTTATCTTCTTTCCCTTATAGATCCCTTGGTCACTCTCTACTCCCTCACCACCCTCAGATAATGTAGGTGAAATAACTCCACTAGGTCTTTTTGTGCCTTTGGTCTTTTGAGAGACCTCAAGTTCGGATTTAGATTGTTTCAAAGAAATTAGTGGTGCATCAAGGGTAGAATCATATTGTGTAGGGATCTGATCCATTGATGCTGAAGGAGAAGAAGTAGTAGAGATGGGAGGTAAAGATCTGAGTTGAGAGATTACCTGTGCCATATGGCTTGGCAAAACATATGGAGTCCTAATAGCACACTTCTTAATGATATCAGAAAATAATTTCATTCATTGACTAGGACTCGAAATTCATAACTCCTTCACTTTGACTTTATTAATTTTTGGAAGCTCTAACTGAGGTAATTGGTGATTTACTAGCAGGGTTATAGACGTTGGAAAATACACCTCTTAATTCTTTTTAGTCACATGACCAATTTTGATAACTAAGTCATTGAAAATCATCTCCCCTATATTCTAGTTGACATTTCTAATAATAGCACAAGCAATTCTTAGGGTAAGAGATGTCATGACTTCTGTTACGGCTCAAAATAATGAACTAAAATAAAGATTGCCTGATTAGTAGAAATCCGGAAGATGATCTCCTTGATCTCCTCAATCAGCCGCCCGAAAACCTGCAAAAACCGGTGGGGGGTGGTCCCACCGGAGGGCTCGGGTGCAAGAATAAGTAACTGAATAATCTGTGTATTCTCTGGGTTGGAGCTAGAATTTCGTACCTGATTATATGGAATATTTTCCCTTATAAAGGCGTGGATTAGGTTTCTGATGTCTAATAGGAATTAGAATCCTATTCAGATAGTAAGTAGGTTTACCTTACTTCTTCTTTCTTGCCGCTCAAGATTAGGGTTTTCTACCCTCTCTTGGAATCATTGCCTGATTTACCTATAAGGATTCACTTCCTTATTTGGAATTACCTAGATTTACTCTATGGTTTCTACACCTCCTTGATTGAGTCCGCGGTATTGGGCTTTTGCCATATTGGGCTTGTTTTAACTCAAGTTTTATTCCGGTTTGGATCCAGATCGTGCCGACTTGGGACTTAGTATTTCGGACCCTATTTTTGGGGCCATTACATTTGCCCCCTATTTTCGGGGTAATTTATTTCACGGAAATATGATTCGTTTTGTACCAAAAATCGGGGCTTGTGAAAATTTCCTCATGTTCCCCCTCTCCTTGGTGTTGGATGCCAAGGGAGACCTCTGTAACCAAGCTTGGCATTTCAATAGAGGGTTTATCCATCCTCCTTAGCGCTAGACACCAAGGAGAGTCCATAGTACTTGACCTTGGCGTTTTGCAAGAATGCCTAGGAATGCTCCTTAGCATTTGGACGCCAAGGAGTATCCTCTATCGTTATGTTTTGGAAGTTTTTATAAGCGAGTAGAGATGCCTCTTGGTGTTGGACGCCAAGGGTATCCTTGAGGCCCTTGTTGGGCGCTTTCTAGAGGTGTAACAATGTACTCCTTAGCGTTTGGACGCCAAGAGAGTGGTCCATTCCTTGGCCTTGGCGTTTCCAAGGGCTTTCTTCACTTCTCCTTGGCGTTTGGGGCCAAGGAGTATCCTTGTTGCAATGTTTGGCATTTTTGAATATATCCATACCTTTCTCCTTTATGTTTGGGGCCAAGGAGTACTCTGGTCGCCATGTTTGGCATTCTTGGGGTGTGCCTAGGCATCCTCCTTGACGTTTTAGGAAAAGGAGTGTCCATGTTGGCATTTTCACATGTGTCAAGACCTCTCTCCTTGGCATTTGGGGCCAAGGAGATGCCCTTTCTCTATACCTTGGCATTTTTGTAAGAGAGAATATCTTCTCCTTGGCATTTGAGACCAAGGAGACTCTTTATTACCATAGCTTGGCATTTCTCAAGAATAGTTGTCCCTTCTCCTTGGCGTTTTGATGCTAAGGGAGCATGTTTTGGTAGGCTACTCGGACAAGAACAATCCTCCTTGGTGTTGGACGCCAAGGAGTCTCTTTCCCAAGCCACTTTGGCATTTCAAGTAGCCATCATAGTATCCTCCTTGGCGTTTGGGGCCAAGGAGCTCCTTTGTTTCATGCCTAAGAAGAAACACCCCTCCTCGGCGTCCAATGCCAAGGAGAGCCTTCTCCCCCCATGCTTGGTATTTTAAGCCACTTCCTTTATGCACTCCTTGGCGTTTGGATGCCAAGCGAGTGTTATCCATGTATATTTAGCATTTTGAAGGTTGTTTATCCCCTCTCTTTGGCGTTAGATGCCAAGGGAGTGTGCTAGGAGCACGTTTGAAATTTTTGATATCACATGGAGTCCTTCATTGGCGTTTGGACGCCAACATAGTTTCTTTCCATCTTTTTCTTGGGCCTCTAGAGCGCCTAAGTACTCCTCCTTGGTGTGGGACGCCAATGAGCTTTATTTTTCCCAACCGTGGAGGTTTAGGGATCACATTTGGATTCCTCTTTGGCGCGGGACGTCAAGGGGTATGCCCTGGGCATTCTTCCATATTGTGTGATAACACAAGTGCACTTGATCTCAGTAAGAACCCAGTTCTTCATTCTCGTTCCATGCACATTGATGTGAGACATCACTTCCAAGGGGATCATTTTTACACATGTTAGGCATTTTCTAGCCTTCTTTATACCCCCTCCTTAGCGTCTGGCGCCAAGGGGTCGATGAGTTTATGCTCTGGGCATTTCATCTTCAAGTGTTACCATACCCCCTTGTCGTTCTAAGCCAGGAGTGTATTTCCTTGCCTTTGAGGCATTATGGTACTTCTCATTTCGTATTTTCAAGGCTTTTGAAACCAAAGAATCATTTTTTACAACTCTGGGGCGCTCTTCTTGTAGTTAATATGACATGTTGGGTCCACCTGGGGATCATTCGTCTTCCTCCTTTTCCTTTCTTAGCAAGAAATGGTTGCCCCAAGAATTCCTCTTGTTCACTCTTCCCGAGTTCCCTTGAGCGATTTGCTAGTTCTTCCTCAAATCGATTTCCCCGCCGCTCTCGACGTGGAGTCCTTTAATTCCCGAGCACTCTCTCTGCTGGTGATATCGAGCACTTAGCTCGAGCTTTTGATATCAAGGGCGACTACGAGGTAGTCGTTCCCTCTCCTTCCGATCATCCATGCTCCTGGAACGGTCATCTATTTGTCTTCAAGGTCCTTGCTCTCGGGGGCTCCGAATTCCATTCCATACCTTCACCTGTCGCCTTCTGGCCGAGGCGCGCATCTCCCCAGTACAGCTGCACCCCAATGGATACAAGACTATCCATACCTTCTTGGGGTTGTGCAAGATTAAGGGTATTGAGCCTACTGTGGGTATTTTCGCAAGATATTCAAGTTCAAGAGTTGTGCCCCTCTTGAGGGGTGGATTACGGTTCAACATCATAATAATACTTCCCATCTTCTCTACAGCTTCTATGTCTGAGTCTCTTAGGGGCTGAAAGTCTGAATACTTCTTCGTTCGCTGGAGGTCGGGGTAATGAGAGTCTCGATTTCGAACTTCCTTCGGTGCAGCCCACAATGGGCTTGTTAAAAATTGAAGCTGAGCCTCGAGGAGGAGGAAGCCGTGAAGCCTCTTCAGGATAGGGGTTCCTCCGTCCACTATATGTCTGTCCTAGGGATAGACAAGTATCAAGAATTGCGTTGAACAATCTCTCACCAGAAGGTAATATCCTCAGTTATTTTTCTTTGTTTTATTGTCATATATCTCTCATGGACTAACATTCTTTTCATTTTCTTACAACCGTAGAGCTCATCAGAGCCATGCTTCATAAGAGGACTGTTTGAGCAGTGGCTCCGCTTGGTGGTGCTTCTAAGAAAGCCCTCTGCCACTAAAACGTATCTGGATCAGCCTCTTTTCTGTTTATCCTTCTTGTTTTATATCAGTAGTATCTTTCTAATCATCGTTTGATGGAACTTCTCCCCAGGCTTCTACGACCTGCGCTTTATATCCCGATAACAGTAAACGCCTTCCTCGGACAACTTCTCATACCATTGATGGGCCAACCTTTCCAAATTTAAGGGAAGTATCTTGCACTTGAGATCCTTAGCGATTTCCTGCCCCAGCACTTGAGACAACTCCTACAGATGAAGTATGGGATCAATCATCCTATAATAGTAACGCAAGCGGCTTGTGTCAAAGCCTTCAGGTAGCTCCATTGCTTGGATTCTCTTTATAAACGGACTACTCAATTCCTTGCTCCCCTCGAGGATACGTCGAGTATGGGATGTCTTCATCCTTAAAAATTCCGTGTCTCTGTCATGAACAGGATGTGCTTCTCTTCTGGGGCCGCTTGATACATAACCTTGAATCTCGCCCATCCCTTCTTGTGTAGGGAAACTTAATGTCGCAACGGCTCTTGAAACCTTAGCATTGAACTCTCGCAACATTGATCTTCCTAGTATAGTGGCATATGCAGTTCGCGCCTTAACAACCATGAATGTCCACACTCGAGGAAACTGATATGGAGGTGTCCCCAAGGTCACAGCTAAGGGGATACTCCCTTCTATCCAAACTTCCTTTTTAGCGAGACCAAAGATGGCCCCAAAATATTCACTAATGTTGATATCCAAATATCCCAATTGACGAAAAGTATCATAGAACAATACGTTTACCGAGGTCCCCTCATCTACCAGGACCCCTTCAAGCGTCATGTTTGCCACCTTGATATCAACTTTCCATGGTTCCCCATCTTAAGGATAGGTCTCTGACTTTCGTTATCTCGAGGGTCCCCTTCTTGATGGTCATTCAAGTACAACACTTGCCCCCAGTGTTTCCGCTTCTGATGGCCTCCACCGAACATGCCCTTCCAATTTTCTGATCTCCAGGATGAGTGCCTACCCTATTCTTTGTCGGAAACTTTACCTTTAAGTGATAAGTGGCGGCAATGGTCCTAAATTGATGTAGAGCAACTCTCCCAAGTATAGCATTATAGGCGGATGGCGCCTTTACCACCATGAAGTTCACCATCTGCACTGCTTCAGTAGAACCTTATCCCAACGAGACTGGAAGCTTGACGGTTCCTTCGATAGGGACTTCCAGCCCATTAAATTCGAATATGGATATGGCCGAGGGTGTCAGTTGGTTATCTTGATTACCCATCTTCAGAAAGACTCTATGGTAGATGACATCAACAGACACTCCAATGTCTACGAACACTTTCATAACCGGGGTATTGCCTATCACATGTATAATGACCAAAAGGTCCTTGTGGGGATACTAAATCCCTTCCATGTCTTGATCATCAAAAGAAATCACTTGCTCGATCCGAGCTCTCTTACTTGGCTCTCCAACATTCATGACCTCTTTCAAGTAGGCCTTCTGTCATCTATGGCTTGTCTATACACGGTTGATCCTACTTTTATCACCATGATTGGTGCCCCCTAGCCTGACTTCCTCCTTGGGAGTTCGAACCTCTATCATTAGACTCTCCACCAGATGCATCTTTCTTCACAAACCTTCCTAGGCGTCCCTTCTTAATTAAGAACTCGATCTCGTCTTTGAGACTCCGGTAGTCCTCAGTGTCATGACCGTAGTCTTTGTGAAAACGACAATAGAAATTCTTGAGTCTTCTTGGCTGGATCAGTCTTGATCTCTGGCGGCCACTTGACATAAGGTTCCTTCTCAATTTCTATGAGGATCTGGCTTCGAGTGGTATTCAAGGGGGAGTAAGTTGTACCCCTCTTTTCCGATCTTCAGGAGGGTACCTCCATTATGGACGTCTTCTGGTCCTTCTCATTGCTTTCAACTTCTTTGAGCTTCTTACCGACATCTGGGTTAACTATCTTCTTTTGCGTCTCCTCTGCCGAGATATACTTACCAGCTCGTTCCTGTAACTCTTGCATATTGGATGGCTTCTTCTTAGCCAACAGCATCTAAAAAGCCTCATTGGTCATCCCACGCTGCATGGCTACCATGGGAATGGATTGATTCAGATCTCCCACCTTCATAGCCTGACTAGTGAATCGATCAATGTATTCCCTCAAGGTTTCTCCCGGGCTATGGACAATATTCATCAAGGATTCAGAGCTCTTGGTATATGTCTTCCCACTGATGAATTGACTCGTAAACTTCTACACAAGGTCTGAGAAGGACACAATCGACCGAGGAGGTAAACCAGCATATCATCTTTGTACGTCTTCCTCAAGAGTAGCCGGAAAAGCTCGACACTTGGTAGCGTCATTGGCAGGTTGCAATAGCAGCGCATCATTGAACGATCGAACATGGGCATTGGGGTCTCCCTTCCCATTGTACTTCTTTATTGCCGGAATCTTCACCTTGGAGGATACCTTCGTTTTCATGATTTCATCAATAAACGGGGGGTCTGGATTGACGGAATCCCGATTAGCAACCTTAGGAGTGTGCCCTTCCGTCCTCAACACCTTGGAGGTGGCTGTGTTCTTGGACTTCTCCTTAGTCTTGATTTTGCTAACCGCCTTCTCTTTTTCATGACCTCCTTCACCACCTGAGCGATCATGGCCTTTATACCTGCTTCTATCAGGGTTTTATCGCCTTGGCCTCCCTGCGCCGTGGTTCAAGGAGTATCTTTCTCTCCCAACAGAGTCGTGTCTACTCCATACCTCTTTTCATCTTCCACTTTCTCTTTCTCTAGAGCTTCTAAGTCAGCAAGCAACTGTAACTTTTTCCCTTCACGCTCCTTCTTTCTCTTCTCCAATTCCTCAGGGGTTGGCTGGGATCCTCCCGGAGGGATCCCTTGCACATCATCACTATCAGTTCGGGTGGTCCGAGCGCTTGAATGTGTGTGTTGTCGTGGATCAAAGAACGGCGGTAGAGCTCCCGGAATTGTTGGATTGGGGGTGACGATGTCATCAGTTTTGTCAGCCATGGATTCATGACTTTTTGTACTTTTCCCACAGACGGCGCCAAGTGTTACGGATCAAAATAACGAACTAAAATAAAGATTACCTGATTAGTAGAAATCCGGAAGATGATCTCCTTGATCTCCTCGATCAGCCGCCGGAAAACCTGCAAAACTGGTGGGGGAGTGGTCCCACCACGAGGACTCGGGTGCAAGAATAAGTAACTGAATAATCTGTCTATTATCTGAGTTGGGGCTAGAACTATGTACCTGATTATGAGAAATAATCCCCTTTATATAGGTGTGGATTAGGTTTTCTGATAGATAATAGGAATTAGAATCCTATTCAGATGGTAAGTAGGTGTAGGGGGCCCAAAAATAGGGATCGACCCAACAAGTCATATAAGGGCACAGCCTGGACTCGAATTAAGGACAGTGTAGTCCATATTAAAAGAGGAATAAAATTCCTATGAAGCCCAATACGGCTAATAATTATTGAGGAGGCGCAGAAACCCTAATATTAAATAAGGGAATGAATCTGGTAGGTAAATTAAGTAATGATTCTTAGTCTTGTGGTGCAAGAAAGAATAAATAAGGTAAAGAAAATTACCAAGTATAACAGGATTCTAATTCCTAGTAAGGATCTGAAACCCTAATCCACGCCTATATAAAGGGATTATTCTTCATAATCAGGTACGCAATTTTAGTTCCAACTCAGTGAATACACAAATATTTAGATTGCTTATTCTTGCACCCGAGTCCCTCCGGTGGGACCACCCCCATCGGTTTTTTGCAGGTTTTTTGGCGGACGTTCAAGGAGTTTGGAGATCCGCTTCAGACCTTCACGAGAGTCAGGTACGTCTTAATTCAAGGCTCTTATTTTTTATCCGTAACATTTGGCACCGTCTGTGGGAACTGATACAAAAAAGTCAAGAATCCATGGCCGGTGGAAATAAGGATTTTGCTACCCCTGATCCTACAACGCAAGGAGCTCCAACACCATTCACTGATCCACCCCAAGATCCGCCTCAGCATACCCATTCTAGTGCTCGAACCATTCGAGACGATAGCGATGGCGTGCAAGGAAACCCTACGGGGACAAACAATCCAACTCTAGAGGAATTGAAGAAGAAGGCACAAGAAGAGAAGAGGTTACAGCTGTTAGCTGACCTAAAAGCCCTTGACAAGGAGCTAGGAGGAGAGAAAACTAACCCCCGGGCTGGGGGCAAGGAGGCCAAGGTGATAAACCTTTAATGGAGGCGAGCATGAAGACTCTGATGGCACAGATGATGAAGGAGTTCTTGGAAAAAGAGAAGACGAAAAATCACAACAAAAACAAAGAAAAGTCCAAGAACACAACCACGTCTAAAGTCCAGAAGACAGGAGAACCTACTCCAGAGAGTGGCAGCAAAGACTTTGCTAATCTAGATCCCCCTTTCACTGAGGAGATCATGAAGGCCAAGGTCCCATCCAAAGTGAAGATCCCAGCAATCGAGAAGTATAATGGGAAAGGAGATCCCAATGCCCACGTCCGCTCTTTTAATGATTCTCTGTTATTGCAACCTGTCAATGACGCTGCTAAGTGTCGAGCTTTCCCAGCCACCCTAGAGGATGATGCGCAGAGATGGTACGCAAGTCTACCTCCAAGGTCAGTTGTGTCTTTCTCAGATCTTGTGCATAAGTTCACAGTCAGTTTATTAGCGGGAAGATACATGCTAGAAGTTCAGAGTCTTTGATGAACATAGTTCAAGGTCCTAACGAGACTTTGATGGAATATATTGGTCGGTTTACTAGCCAAGTCGTACAAGTAGTAGATTTGAATCAGTCCGTGGCTATGATAGCCATGCAGCGAGGCACCATTAATGTAGCCTTTCAGATGTCTCTAGCTAAGAAAAAGCCATCTAATATGCAAGAGTTACAAGACCGTGCGGGTAAGTACATCTCTGCTGAGGAGACGTTGAAGAAGATAGTCAACCAAGAAGAGGGGAAGAAGCGTAAACCCATGAGAAGGACCAGAAGAAATCTAGAGTAGAGGCACCATCTAAGAGGCTGGAGAGAAGAAGGACAACTTACTCTCCATTGATCACGACCAAGAGCCAAATACTCATGGAAATTGAGAAGGAATCGTTTGTTAAGTGGCCACCAAAGATCAAGTCAGATCCAGCTAAAATGAATAAGAACTCATGGTCATGATACGGAGGACTGTCGCAATCTCAAGGATGAGATTGAGTTCCGGATCAAGAAGGGACGCTTAACAAGGTACGTGAAGAAGGATACTTCAGGTGGAGAGGCCAAGGATCGAGGTTCCAATCCCCAAGGAGGAGGCCAAGCCCGAGGGGCACCCATCATGGTCATAGATGGAGGATCTAGTGTGTATGGAACCAGCCATCGGTCGCAGAAGGCTTACATCCGAGAGGTTCTGAACATCGGAGAACCAAGCAAGAGAGCTCGCAGTGAGCATGTAATTTCTTTTAACGACAAGGATATGGAGGGGATTCAATATCCTCATGAAGATTCTCTAGTTATCATGCATGTGATAGGCAACACTTCCGTGATGAAGGTGTTGGTGGACATAGGAGCATCTGTAGATGTTCTCTTCCACAAAGTCTTTTTGAAGATGGGATATCAAGAAAGTAAACTAACTCCGTTGGCTATATCAATCTTTGGGTTCAACGGATTAGAAGTCCCAATCGAAGGAACCATAAAGC
>JAUEJK010090101.1:0-11734 GCA_032274865.1 Eryngium alpinum | reverse complement strand
TATTTACTTTTAAGAAATAGAATTTTATAACTAAATAATATAAAAAATATTAACTGTAGATTATTGATTTGTTTGGGCACACCTCTTATTAGAGGCTAGAATCTAATAGGCATTTTGAAAGTATTAAATATACCTAATACCTTTTCAATTAATCTTATTTTTACAGTAATCTATCTCTTATAATCTTTGAAAAAATGATATTTAAACACCCGATATATGTCGGTTGAAGGGAGTCGAACCCAGACTTCCGGTGGAGTTGAATCCGGATTTGCCACCGCACTATCCTTCACTTTAAAAATAATTGCATGTCAATACTTCAGATGCTATATATCACTGTTAGATTAGGACCAATCTAATGGTTATGATTGGTTCTCTGGTGTAATTTTTTTAGGTGGTTCTCTCTTAAACCATCTCATATATATATATATATATATATATATGAATATATAATGGGGAGCTCCAAGTAGATTAGAGAACTGAAAGCAGGGCCGGCTTTACACTTCGTGAGGCCTAAGGCAAACTTCTAATTGTAGGCCTTATGTATATATAAAAAAATTATATAAAAGATGTATTATCTTATTTTGAGGAAAAATAAATTAATAAAAAATATGGAAAAAAATTATATTGAACATTTGATATAATGAAGAAAAATATGTAAAATTTATTTTTAAATAGGATTAAGTATCAATTTGAAATTATTCATTACTTCTTATAAAAATTTAACACTAATAAAATATTTTGTTAACTATTTTATAAAATTTAATTATTGGATGAATTATATATGTAAGGCCCTCATCCACATGAAGGCTCTAGGCGTTTGCCTAATTGGCCTAGTAGTAGAGCCGGCTCTGACTGAAAATAATTGTTGTATGTTCTTCTGAGTTAGGGCCAGCTATTTCTAGAGGCATTCATAACCTAATTTTCGCTCCCCACTAAACCACCTCCTCAATACACGTAGCATTTATCCACTATTAAAATAGTGGTTCCACTTATCTCTTATTTGTAGGGAGTTAATTTGTTTCCGTTTTGGCTAAGTCAAAGCCAACTCAACAATACATACAAAAAATCCAATACCTTATGTTGGTGCCGGATTTCGTGTTCTGCCGTCCAACCGTCCGACTAACCTGCAAAACGAACAAAGGGTGGGGGCTTGATCCCCCAATTCACCTCCGGTGTGGTATTTAGTAGGTAGATCATGTAGAATAATAATGAATGAATATACATAAATGTAAAACCAAATCTTTTATATGTATTCAGAGGTAGAGTTGTACTTGAAGTCTACTCATAGAGTCCTTGTATATCCTGTTACATAGTTAGTAACATGTGCGATAATATAAGATATATGTTAAAGTGGGCCAGGCCGACCAAGGAATGGTCTGGGCTGACTAAGGAATGACATGGGCTGGCCACCCACAGCCCAACAGGCCCCCAAGTGTTTGGCAGGCTGAGCATGGTAAACACTTAATTAAGTAGACATCCGACTGAATACGACAGCCGACTAACTGGTGTAAGCAGAAACATAAACGATACATTTTGCCACGTGTCTTCATCGTAATGACTCAGAAGAAGCGGCGGAATAACCACAGCCGTTCATTCAAATGCACATGTTTTAATGAAAATAAACCAACAACATTTCCATCATTTCCCCAAAAATATTTCATTGTAGAGAGAGAAGAGATTGGTAGAAGAAGAAATTGAGGGCGATTTGTGATCTCTTTCTTCAAAGTGCAATCAACATCTTTGGATTTGTACATCAAAATCAACATGTATGAACACTTACACCTCTACTGTTAATGCCATATACACACATATAAATGGTTAATAGAAAATAATGAATCGACTGCAATAATCAAGCAATTATGCACACATAATAAAATCATATGTGATTTCATTTTTCATGCTAAATTTAACCAATGAGAAACCCGGTGAAGAACATACACACTTTGTATTTTGAGGGTTTTGTGGGTTTCGATTTACAGTTGAAATTTAATATCATTGATGTTCACAATATGCATATTCAAGTGTCGAAGATGTTTGTAAACAAAAACAAACCCAAATCGTCAAAAAGATGTTAAGAATTTTAAGTGAAAGATTTTGAATACGAAAAGTTTTTAAAAAACCTGTAAAAAGAATACATAGAAACACGCTGCCTCCTCCGCCAGCAACGACGACGTCTAAGGGCGACGCATAGCTTTAAGTAAAAACACTTCTTAATATAATGCCTACCACCCCAATCTCGGTAACCCACAGTTGTTATAAGACTGCTCGGTCGGATGTCCGTCTGACTGACCAACTAGAGTTATTTTAATGGCAGATGACTGCTCCCCGTCTAATGTCTGAAGACACTAGTTTGACACCTTTAAGCCAAATACCTTATCAAGTTGTCCCTTCTAATAGTCAAGAGGTAACACCCATTCCTACAAATTTTATAGATTTAGAAGTGTCACATATGGCCGACCAAACAGGACCAAACAATAGGCCGGTAGGAGGTAATGATTCCGAGGAAACCCACTCGGACCAGACACCTGGTCCAAACGCCCCAAAGAATCTTAAATTTTTTGAATACTAAAACTTATCCATCCTTTAACTACCCCACACTACTTAGCGCAACCGACCTGCAATCCTTTCATATTTCCTATCCGATTGGGAGAGACTTTCACTACGTACCTCATCTTAAATCGGACTGACTACCTGATTACATCCTAACCAGGGGCTTGGGGGCAGTCGGCGTGTTAGAAAGTCACCTCCAGTGTGTATTGAGATTTCTCATTCATTCATTCATTCATTCATTCATCAATACCTTTCTCTCCGAACTGGAAATCTCTGTATACCAACTTCTCCCTAACTCCTATACTATCATCAATAACTTTATCGGAAGGTGTAAGGAATCAGAAGTAGATCCGATCGTTCGACTTCTTCTAACCCATTACATGATAAGCAAGGATAATGAGGGGGGGTACCTATAACCTTAAGCTCCGAGCGAATAAACAAAGATGGCTTGAGCTCAAGACTAGCACCAAGGGAAATGAAAAATATTGGTGCTGGGTTGCTGGTCCCGGGTAGAGAAATTTGCTATTTGGAGGTTGGCAAAGCTGCCTAAAAAACCTAAGATGCCGATGAAGAGGAAGAAGAGTATGATAAGCTGTTAGAAGATCAGTCGGATCCACTATCCGACAAGACTGTCTTATCTAATGATTACCTTACTGAGATTGGAGGTGTTTACCTTTAAACTAATTTTTTGATTAATTAGACTTATAATGTGCAAGCTCCTATTATTAAATATGATCTTATATTTGTGTTGTGTGTAGTAATGGGAAGAATCAATCATGATCGATTAAACGCAACCGAGAAGGAAAGGGAAGCAAAGAATGCGTCTTCGGCTGTTAATCCAGAGAATGTGACGGCCGAGCAAATGGGTGACACTGGTACTTCTCAGAGGAAGATAGTGAATGAGAAATCTCCAAAAAATAAAAGAACAGTAATTGAGGTGGAAGAAGACAATATCCGTCCAACTAGAAAGCATAAGAATGACAAGTTGCTTCTGGACCAAGTGGCCGACTTGGAGCAGTTTGTCCATCCTGCCCAAAGGGCCGATATTGATGTCAGCGCTGACTTGGGTCGCCAGCTTTTTTGTAAGAAGGATATACTGCTGACAGAAAATATGTCCGGGCTAAGATGATGAACAATTCACTTGGTTACCTAGCTCAGGTAAAAATTTTCAAGTGTTTATAGTCGTCCTTACAACCTTATTTTTTATTGACTTAAATTCTATCATTATTTGTAGGCTGGTGGTTGGGCGACTCAAGCCACTTGGAAAATCATGGAGCCAGAAAAATTTAAAGCAAATGCAAAAGGGAAACAACAGTCTCTTGAATAGAAATTGAAGGAAGCTGAATATAAACTGAAGGAAGCCAGTGCTCGGGCGGTCTCTTCTGAAGCCCGAGCAAATAACTTACAGCGGTACCATGAATGGCTGACAAGGAGGGTCGCCCACCGAGATAAGAAGGTCATAAAGGAGATGTCTAGGGCCAACAATGCCAAATTAGATTAATACAATAATGGCATGTCGGACATCTTATGAAAGCTCGGGTCGGCCGATCTCCCATACAAGGACTATCTTGTTAATCCAAACAAGGATGTCCTTGTGATGGTCGAGAATGAGGAAGACGATCCTATGGAACCTCCTTCTTTCTACTCAGAACCAGATACTCATACTCGGTCAAAGTACAGAAGACCTTGGACGATCGAGGAAGAGAAAAAAAATGATAAAGAGAATTAAGACACTTTTGTGAAGTACTTATGGTCGGAATAGACTTTGACATACTTTTTGTGTAATTCCCAGGGATGCCTGGATGAGCTTGTAAATACTTTAATATACTTTTGTCGTGTGAATGATTGGTCGGTCAGCTGATAAAGCTTTGCTTCAAATGAATGTGACTAATATGCTATTGTTCTTACATCGTTTTATGTTCATCTTTCTTTACTCAGTCATCCAAGTAATGAAGTAGATTTCCACAAGAAGAATTAATATACCACATCTAAAAAGTGAAAGATAATTTTCTTACTTATTAAGTCAATCAACATAACGTAAAATAGGCCAAGACTTGTTAGTCAGTCGGGCTTTGGCCAGATTAATTAAATAGTTAATATTAATTCAATAATCTATTAACAAATAAGCTAAATCATTCTTACTTGATTTATAGGGTGGTCCCATTCCCTGCTACTCAGTCGGTATAATCATTACCGAAAACATCTTCACTATAATTTCTTTTATTTTGACATCAAGGTAGGTTTAAAACAGCGACCTCATGAAAATTCTTGTCAAACTCACTGTGTTACTCATCCATGAACTATCGAAAGTTACACTATCGTCGTCGCGAATGTACTCAATCGGTCGTCGTTCTGGGATAACATTGTCTGGGCGCTCAGGCAATCTGATAGTTTTAAAAGGGATCCAGTTATTCGTGACATTCTTTTAAAGCTTTTCCCATCAGATTCCTTCTGTAACATAATTATAATAAAGTATATAGAATGATTTCAAGAGAAATGTGAAAATGAGCAATTGTCATTAAAATTCCAACTTTCAACTGAATGAATTCTGAAAACATAAACAAATGTTACCGACCCGCTAGTCAGTCGGCTGTTTACGATTAGTGATCGGCTGAGTAACTAACAATATTATTGAGAATATCAAAAATAGATAATAAAGAAATTACTGATAATATCTCCTCAAATGGGTAGCGTTCCAAATGTTCTTGATCGGTTGGTCATCCATGGTTGCCAATTTGCAGGTGCCAATTGACGGCATAGAGACTATTTTATAAGGTCCTTCCCAGTTGGGCATCGACTTTCCTTTTTTCTCCTGGGCTAGGACTTCTCTCAGTACCAAATCCCCAACTCTGAATGACCGCTTACACACATTTGAATTATAATACTATGCCACCTTTTGCTGATAAGCAGCCATCCGGATAACAGTTAGTGACAGTCCGAGTAGTGGTCCTGTATGCCTATAGTACTGTGTGTAATTCATCCGCCCATAAGCCTTTGGCATCATTCAGTCGTTTCTCAATTCCATTAAATAATGCTTTGTTTGTACTTTCCACTTGACTGTTTGCCTGCGAATATCCGACTAAAGCTGTTTGATGAGTAATACCCCAACTATTCAAGAAAGCTGTGAACTTCCCTTCAGCAAATTGCGTACCATTATCTGAGACCACTATCTTAGGTACCCCAAAACGTAGGATAACACATTCCAAAACAAACTTCTCACACCGAGCCTCTGTGATGCTGGATAAAGGCCGAGTTTCTGCCCACTTAGTCATATAATCTACTGCAACTATACAATACATGGCATTCCCTTTCGACTATGGTAGCTGTCCAACTATGTCAACTCCCCACATGGCAAAGGGAATCGGACTGAGAATGGGCATTACCTCGGTAGATGGCCTCCTAGTGATAATGGAGTAGATCTGGCACTGATGACATTTCTTGGTATATTCCAGGAAGTCAGCACGCATGGTCGGCCAGAAATACCATTGCATTATAATTTTTAATACTAGAGCTTTACCCGCCAGATGGTCAGTACACAGACCTTTATGAACTTCTTCCATCGCTGTTTGTGTATCCTCTGTTGAAAGACATCTAAGAAATGGACGACTGACTGCTTTTCTGTATAGATAACCATTTATTATCACATAACTTGTGGCTTTATACTTCACTTTCCTTGCTTCATTTCTGTCTATCGACAGAATTCCATCTTCCAAGTAGACCCTAATTGGTGTCATCCAGTTAGCAGCCTGGTAGATTGGAGCTATAGGTTTGCCTCCGACTGCAGGTGAAGTAGAATAAGACACATAGATAGATCATTCCAAACTCTGTACATCTTGCTCGGTCAGTTGGGCAAGAGAGTCTGCTAGTTGGTTTTGAGCTCTGTCAACTCCTACTAACTCAAAAACTTGAAATTGAGCGGCCAATCGCTTTACCTCCGCCACATAAGCTTTTAGTTTTTCCTTTTTCTGGACGGCTGTGGCCAACTTCATACCAACAATTAAGGCCTCATATTCTGTTTCATTGTTGGTCAGTCGGAATGAGAATCTGATGGCTTGGCGGATTTGAAATCCTTCTGGGCTGATAAGAATCATACCAGCTCCCCAACTATTTTTAGTGACTGAACCATCCACATATATCTTCCATCCCTTAACAGACGACTGATCAACATTCTAATCGGCCAGCTGTTTTTGCAGGAGTGGTTCTGCTTTTGAAAATTGGCATTCTACTACAAAGTCTGCCAAAGCTTGTGCGTTAATAGTTGTCATGGGTTTGAATTCCAAATCATATTCTCCTAGTTCAATGGACCAAGCTTTCATCCGACATGATGTTTCAACTTTCTGGAGAACCCTCTTCAAATGTTGGTATGTAATTACCTCAATTCTCTTTCCCTGAAAGTAATACCATAATTTCCTTGCCGCCATCACTAATCCCAAAGCCAACTTCTCAATATTGGGATACCTTAATTCGGCATCCCTCAATGCATGACTAACATGGAAAATATGTTTTTGAATTCCTGCTTCTTCCCTGAACAACACTGCAGCAACTGATTGGTCGGACGCTGCCAAGTACACCTGCAGGGCCTCTGATGGTCCAGGTTTAGTTAGCAAAGGCGATGTGGAGAGACATTCCTTGATTTTTTCAAAAGCGGCTTAACATTCAGCCGACCATTCAAACCCTATTTTTCCTCTGAGTGTATCAAAGAAAAGTAAAGATCTTTCGGCCGACCGAGAGATGAACCTTCTGAGTACTGCTAACCTGCCAGTCAATATTTGTACATCTTTCTTGAACTTTAGAGATTCCATATCCAGAATAGCTTTGATCTTCTCTGGATTTGCTTCGATGCTACGTTGGCTGACTAGGTAACCTAAAAATTTACCCGACTGAACACCAAAAGTACATTTGTTCGGATCCACCCTCATATTGTGGCTTCTTAGAGTGATGAAATATTCTCTCAGATCGTCAATGTGATTATCATGTTGGCTTTTTACTATCATACCATCCACATAACACTCCATGTTCCGGCCGATCTATTTCCTGAATACCCGATTAATCATTCTTTAGTATGTCGCTCCCGCGTTTATCATTTCGAATGGCATCTTTATATAAGCGTAGGTGCCATTTGGAGTGATAAATGTGGTTTTGGATATATTATCCTCCTTCATAGCGATCTGGTGATATCCGGAAAAGGCGTCCAGGAAACTCACTATAGAAAATCCAGTAGTAGCGTCAATAAGTTGGTCAATGCTTGGTAATTGGTATTGGCCTTTTGGACAAGCTTTGTTTAGATCAGTGTAATCAACAAACATTCTCCATTTATCATTTTTCTTTTTTACCACCACCACATTTGCAAGCCATTCTGGGTAGTCTATCTCCCTGATGAACCCAACTTTCAATAACTTTGACACTTCTTCCTCAATGACTTTTTGCCTTTCAGGGGCGAAGTTTCTCTTTTTCTGTCTAATCGGTTGGGCATTGGGGTCTACGTTCAGTCAATGCTCTGAGATCTCCCTGCTAATACCCGGCATATCATCTGGCCCCCAAGTAAAGACATCCTTAAACTTTCTGAGCAAACTGATCAATTTATCTCTTGTTTGTTGAGGCAGACCGACTCCAATGCTCAAAACTTTCTCCTTATTGCCAGGTTCCAACTCTATCAGCTCGGTCTCGGAAGCTGGCTCAGCTATTGGCTTCGTCAGTCAGTCGTCAAAGTAACTTCAACCGATTGAGAGTGTCATTTTTCCTTGCTCATCACGGTTTCCTATGTCTTTATCATTTGCTCGGCGTTTTTTTTGTCATATTGATCATTCTCTCCTCTTTCTTTATCCAATTTCTGACTGAATGAAACCTCCTCTATCATAATTACCCGAGCAGTGGCCTGATCCCTATGCACAACTCCGACTTCGTGCTCAGTCGAAAATTTTAACTTTAAGTGTGGAATGGAATAGATTGCCTAAAAAGCACACAACATAGGATCACCAACAAGAAAATTATAAGGAGATACAATATCAACAACATAATACTTGAGCTCCTGGGTAGCTGTATTGGGTTGGCTTCCAATAGTGGTCTGCAGAAAAATCTGACCGAGTATAGGGACTGGATGACCGCCAAAAGAGACTAGTGGTGGTTCTGGGCAAGGCTCCATTTGTTTTCCAGCTAACTTCATCTGGTCATAAGTACTTTTAAACAACACATTGACTGAGCTCCCATTGTCCATCATTACTTTTTTGATTCTGTATCTTTCCACAACTGCAGTTAAAACCAGCGAATCTACATGGGGGTGGATTACTCCTTCAAAATCATCCTCAGTGAAGACAATGGAATATTTTTGTGTCGGTCGGTCATTATTTTTGTACAAAATACCAACCTCCTTAGCATATTTCCTCTTGGCCGTCCGATTGTCCTTTCCCAGTATACTGCCGCCTGAAATTGTCTGAATGGTACCCATGAGACCTCTATCTGGACTATTCGGTGATCGGCTTCTTTGACGTTTACCCTTATCATTCTTCTCTCTCGACTGGTCGGTTTTCCTTCCCTGCTTGTCTTCTGCAATGAATTTTTTCAGCTTGCCCTGCTTTATCAGTTTCTCAATTAATCTTTTCAGACTATAACAACTCTCAGTTGTGTGACAACGATCCTAATGATACTCGCAGTACTTGTCTGAGTTCTGGGTGTATTTGGAGTTCTTGTTTTTCCTCGTTTTCCTGTAATCATCCACTTTTTTAATCACAACGAGAATTCGAGACCTGGACGTATTTAATGGAGTATAAACTGGGTCAGTCTGTGGTTTAATCTTCCTGTTTCCCCATCTGGAATTCCTCTTCGGAGACCGGCTTCTGCGAGGGGACCTACTGCTTTTCTTTGACTTCCTTTTAGGCGGAGACTGACTGTCATCAGAAGACCAACTTCTTTTTCTCGTCCGGCCTAATCTATTCTTCTTAACTGACTGATAAAAGTCTTCCATTGTCTCCCTCTTAAATTCAATGTTCCTTGCTCGGTTGAAGATATCATCCACTGTCTTTGGCGGGAAATCATACAACGTGCTTCTAAGTTTTCCGCTCTTGTCCCTGTCCATATTTCCAGTCAACAGAGCCATAGCCTGTTCCTCCTTCAAATGATAGACATGTTGACAAGCCCTCTTAAACCTTTTGAGGAAAGCAATCATTCATTCATCCTTTCTCTGCTTAATGTTTTTCTGCCAGCGGGTTTCTTTCCCCTTCATCTGATAAAAAGCAAAATGTTTGATAAAAGCACTTCTCAGCTGTTTGTATAACTTTATACATCTGGGTGCCAAATTGCAGTACCGATTCTTGGCTTCCCCCCTCCAAATAGGATTCAAATAGTCGGCAATGACTTCTGTAATCATGTCCTGCTACGTCTATGGCATTATCATAATTGGTCACAAAGTCATTAGGGTCGGATTCTCCTATATACTTTTCGAGTTTCGGCTGTGCACACCCTTTCCTGGCTTTGTGCCTTTGTATTGACTTAACCAATGGGGATTCATAGCTTTCATTCTATCCACTCCCCATCATCACTCTTTCAACAATGGCAACCCGACTCGCCATATCGTCATCATCATCTTCACTGCTGTCTGTAGACCACTCGGTCGGCGTGCCCGAGGAACGATCAGATTCCTCAGATGATGATGGTGTGGCTCTCCTGGACTTATGCTTCCTGCCCTTATTCCTGCTTCGAGACCTTCCTCTCGGCCTTTCTCCATCTTCTTCAGTCTCATCATCATTGGTAACCAGTTGAGTGTCCACTTGTTCTTCAGTATGTTCACTCTCCTGATTCAACCGGGCTTGGATTTACTGTGCCTGGACGGTCAACTCTTTAGCTTGTTCCATCAATTTTTTCAAGTTCGCCCTATCCTTCTCCCGGCCTCAGCGTTTTGCCGTTGACGCTATGCAGCCAGCCGTTCTCTTTCCTTTTTCTCAGCCTCTTTACGATGTTTATCCTCCAGTTTCCATTCCTTCTCTTTTAGCCTAGCAACTTCCTCTAGTGTCCTATTTGATCCTTTTCCTCCTGATGATTTATCAGCAGTCTGATTGCCCCTCAAGGGATTTAACTGAGATTCTCTTGTTCCATCTGGATTAGTGGGGGTTTGAAGAGATTCCTCCACTAACTTATCATGAACATTTCACATCTCGTCAAAGCTGGTAAGCAAATTTCTACACAAACTTCCAATAGACGGCGCCAATTGTTGGTGCCGGATTTTGCGTTCTGCCGTCCAACCGTCCGACTAACCTGCAAAACGAACAAAGGGTGGAGGCTTGATCCCACAATTCACATCCGGCGTGGTATTTAGTGGGTAGATCGTGTCGAATAATAATGAATGAATATACATAAATGTAAAACCAAACCTTTTATATGTATTAAGAGGTAGAGTTGTACTTGAAGTCTACTCATAGAGTCCTTGTATATCCTGTTACATAGTTAGTAACATGTGCGATAATATAAGATATATTTTAAAGTGGGCCAGGCCGACCAGGAATGGTCTGGGCCAACTAAGGAATGACGTATGCCGGCCAACCGACAGCCCAACACCTTATATAATGCAATGTAGTATCAGATAAAATAAATTTGGGACTTAGCAGTTCTATTAAACCAAGTAGTACTACCTATAATAGTCGACTATAATCTCGGTGACTTGGGGAGTGGAGCCAAAATGTTAATGGAATGAATCAAGCACTGTAGTTAAAAAATTATTAACATTTCCCCACAACCTTGAGTGGGGTTGGTGAAATGATCTTATTCTATCCACTTTCATGAGTTCATCCCCATTATCAAATCTAGAACAATGCTCTGTCCATTTCTTGACACACCTTCACCTACTCTAGCTAGTACACCATTAACAAACCAAGTGCAACTTATATATGCACTTTCCATGACAACTTTCAAGATATTATATATATGTATATATATTAATAATACATTGTATACATAATAATTTCATACTTGTGCTTAGTCTTTAAATACCAACCAAAACTTAATTACTAAACACTCAGTTTATAACCTCTAAAATCTTATAACTTCCCATCTACTCAAATTTTGCGATGGCTAAGAGCTACATTGTAAGGTCCATTTCAGTTATGTTCATAATACTCTCAATGTATTTTTCATGTGCGACAACAGATGATTCAAAAGACAAGGAGGAATGTACAGAACAACTGGTCGGATTAGC
>JAUEJK010089994.1:0-11734 GCA_032274865.1 Eryngium alpinum | reverse complement strand
ACTGTGAGCTTTTTTTGTTCAGTTGGTCAGTTGCAAGTTTGATACAAGTATAATGATGAATTTGCCTATTAACCCCAAAACTCTCTCTTGTGTATCTTCTTTCGAAACACACAACTCTCTAATTAGGCTCACAAAATTAACTTATTCCTAATCTACTTCGGATTCTTATATATGATAATTATGTCTTTTCTTATTCTAAATAAGAATTAAAACACAAGATATTCCTACCAAAATAAGACACACCTCAATTATCACAAATAAGACCTCGATTCGGAACAAAATTCTAACTTGTATCCGGATTCGAGGCGGAATCCCAACAAATCCTCTCTCGACTCGAATTTCCTAGCACTTTAATATAATCTAAGAATCTCACTCTCTTCTCAGTTCTTTTCACCTTTGTTATGCTATCCATCTTCACATGTACTGGACGTACATCTGCATGGTAGATGTTCTTCTCATTCATCCTCCCATGAAGAATCAAGCGCTTCCATTTATACACCTTGCAATGGCGGCCTCTTCCAACATATTTGTACCCTCGTGATGCCAACACTCGCAAAGAAAATATCGTCTTTGATGCATCTGGTACATATCCCATATTGAGTGCCATTTTGATAGTACCGACATGGAGTTTTACATGGACTGTTCCAACACCTTAAACTTTACCCTTGCTCCATTCCCCCATAATGATATTACCAGAATCCCCATATGTGCATGCAAGCAGCGGAATCCATTACACATTCTTATTTATTCTTCACCAATTCAGGAACGGTATCTCTATTAGCCATCATAAAGTCTCCATCTTCGATCACATGTGAGGAATCTTCTTCATCAACCATATTTTTTCCCTTCAATTGCTTCAAACTCTTTAAATCATTTTTGAAGCTTGGACCCGTTTCTCCATAGTAGAAGCACTCAATAATGCTCATATGCTTCTTACTCAACCGAGATTCGGATCTGATTCGCGGATCACCACGATTTTTGACCCTCAACAGCTAGTAGTTTCTCACCACTTTGAAAAGTATCATCCTTTGTCATCCTCTCATTATCTCTAATAGCTTTTAACATGTCATCAAGCATTAGAGATGTCCTTCCTGCCAACGTCTGTTTAAAATACTTAAAGAATTGTGGCAATGATGACAACAGCAACAACGATGTTTCCTCATCTTTCATTGACTCGTCAAGTATTAGCCAATTAACATATACTAGCCGGTTGAAATTATTTATGTGATCTAAGAGATCCATCATCATCCAGTCTTAATGAGTACAATACAACTCCATCCTCAAATTAATTCAATTGGTCAACGACTTCAACACATAGATGCACGATAACTTGTCCTATAATTCTTTAGGTGTTTTCTCATTCAACACACTATACCTAAACTCGGATGCAAGTGAAAGCCTGATTGTACTCACCGCTCTCTTCTGGATAATATTCCAATTCGCTTCCTCCATCTTATCTGACTTCCTCTATTCCAAAGCATCATTAAGACCTTACTGAATCAGCACATCTTTGACGATTACCTGCCACAAGGTAAAATCTATCTTCCCGTCAAACTTCGGTGCAACAACCTTCAGCGATCTAAGATCCTCCATGAAGCCGAAAATATAACACAAAATCAACTTTCACCAAACCATAACAACCTCTGCTTTGGACACTTAAAATCATATCCTCCCTAACTCAAAATCTGATCTCCACCGTTCAGATTTTAGACCTGTGTTACAAAGGTGCTGTTTAGAAATCGTCTCGATCCGACCATAAATGACCCTCTAATCGTCAATTCTCCCACAACAAAGTAGAGCTGATAATTCATGCGGGATTTTGACAATTAAATTTGTAATTACCTCCTCCATTGAAAACAACCTCTCCTAAAACCCTAGCTCTAATACCAGTTTGTTAACATCGCTTCAACAAATAATAGTCATCAATAAAATTTAAACACGAACACAAAAATAAAATTACATTCAATGTTTCTCTCTCTAGGAAAACTATATTCCTTCTCTCTACAACCTAGTTAGAAGGAAAGTGTTTGTTTTTTCTTTTCCTTTTCTTTTCTCTTTTTCCTGGCCTTTAGATCCCTCTCTCTTCTAATCATAGCCTTTTCTTCTTTCTCTTTCCAAACCCTAATTCTACCGTCTCCTTTCCTTTCCTTTCTCCTTTCTTCTTCCTTTTTCTTTTGATTTCTCTCACCCTTCGTTGTCGTTGTAGCATTATGGTGTCTCAGTTTACTAACGTTGACTCTGAGGGGGAATCCCTAGATGTTGAGGGATTTGTCACTCGATTTGGTGGTGCCCGTGAGATTGGTTCTAGTAATGGTATGGAAACTGAGGAACTAAACTTTATACTTCACGAAGAGGGCTCTGACCCTAGTAATGTGCAGGCTCCTAGAGCCCGCTCTGATGTTTCCTCAAGGGGATCCGCTACTACTATTGAATCTTCAACCTTAAATGTTCACGAAGCTGTGGCTCTTGCTCGCAATATTGATGAGGCCTATTTCAAAGCTAAGGCCAAAGCGGTTGCTCATCTCTCTTTGGCTGATCGTAAAGAGGCTATTGCTGAACGGGGGAAGAATCAGAAATTACAAGAATTCATTAAAGCAAAGGGGTTCTCGCTTGAGGATGTTAACTCTTTCTTGGGTGCTGCTCCAGCTAGATTCGATGATTTTGGTCTGCCTACTGTTCTAAAAAATCCTGAAGTCATAGTTGTTGATAACCCTGTGCTTGGAGGAAGTTCTTCTTCTCTTAACGGTGCCCCAAAGTTAGCTGCCCCCCCTAATGTCGGAAGGTAAAGGGGTTGAGACTTCTGATAATGTCACTGTTGGCAAGAAGGAACCTATTGATCCTCCTCGTAAAACCTGGAGCCAGGTTCTTAAGTCCACACCCTCGTGTTCCTCCGGGCTTCAGCTAGATTATCATCCCCTCAAGCCAGGGTAAACTGTTATTGAGCCCCCATCAGAGGTTCTCCAGAAAGTCCTTGACAACTTAAAGTACTGTGTTCTAGGTGTCTTCACGAAAGGAAACATACCTTTTTCAACGATTTCTGCCATTGCTAAAAAGTCTTGGAGTAACAAGGGGATGATTAGTGTTTCCTTAAAAGATAAAGATATTTATGTGTTTAAGTTTGATGATGTTGCGTCAAAGAATGCAAAGTCCAAGAGTACTTCGTTATTTGGGAAAAAACCAATGATTGTGCGTGATTGTATTGGTAACTCCTCGTCACAGGTTAGTCAGATGCCCCTGTGGGTTAAATTTGTGAATATTCCTGACTGCTACTGGACCCGTGAGGGCCTCAGTTTCCTTGCAAGTGCCATAGGCTGACTATTATGTGCTGATAAATTTACTGAGCAGTTAGAAATTAGATCGTTTACTAAACTGTGTGTGGATTATGTGGTTGGTAACCCTCTACCTGACTCTATTATGGTCACTGTTATTGATCCCGTAACTGGTGATAAATCTGTGGTTAAGGTGATTGTTGAATACCCTATCAAACCAGTTATTTGCACGGTGTATCATTCACTTGGCCACCCAACATAGTGCGTGCCCTAAACAAAAGTCAATTTGGGTGCAAAAGCAAAAACCTTTGGAGGCTCCTCTTGCAATTGGTACTTCTATGGATGTGGAGAATGCAGCTATGTCCGATGCTTTGGGCCAGCAGAATCCTGTTACTTCTGATCTCAATCTTAACCTAGACACTACACCTACTAAAGATATAGCTATTTCGTTTAAGGGCAAATAAGTTGCTTCTGTGCCTGAATTTGATGATTGAACACCTTCTCCTAGGCATACTTTCTTGAATTTGACAAAAGTTGATGAGGTCGATGCAATAGGTGGAAAAAGGTAAACTGTTAGCACTGAAAAATTGTCAAAAAATGCTCCTCACAAACTGCGGAATAAGGGGTCTCAAACCCTTTCACTAGCCTAATCTTTATGGATTTTTGCTCCTTTAATGTACGCGGCTTGAATAATAAACAAGCCTACATTAAGGATTTTTTGTTAAGCAACAAGGTTTCCTTGGTTGGTCTTTTGGAAACCCGGGTTAAGAAAAAGAATTCAGGCTATATTTCTAATTTCTTGGCTAGATCTTGGAGCTGGATTTTTAATTATTCTAGTCATATTAATGGGCGAATTTGGTTGGGTTGGAACCCAATTTTTTAAAGATGTTACAGTAGTCCACTCAACAACCCAATTAGTACATTGCCGTGTAAATAAAGTTGGTGACCCGTTGTTTTTTATGTTATCGTTTGTTTATGCCTACAATACAGCTGTGGAAAGGCGCACCCTTTGGAATGATCTCATTACCCTTAATGATAATAACTCTGGCCCTTGGTGTTTATCAGGGGATTTTAACTCCATTCTGGACTTGGAAGAGAATCAAGGTGGAAATGGAACCTGGGATCCTGGTATGCAGGAGTTTAGAGTGTGCATTGATTCGTTGGGTTGTTGTGACCTTAAAGTAGTGGGATCTCATTTCACTTGGTGGAATAAGCAACTAGAGGGTCCTATTGTTCGGAAACTCGGTCGTATTTTGGTAAATCCGGAATGGCTTCAAACTTTTCCTTTGTCATTGGCTACTTTTCATCCTCCTTGATTATCAGATCATTCACCGGCTTCAGTTTCCCTTGGCCTACCTGTGAATAAGAAAGGGAAGCTCATTCAGTTCTTCTCGTTCATGGCTAAGCTTCCTGAATTTGAGGATGTTGTGTAAAGCATGGTTGTTCCCCATTAAAGGTGACCCATGGTTCATTCTGACAGCTAAATTGAAGAGAGTTAAAACTGCCTTGGTTCTGTTGGAAAGAAGAATGGCATGCTGCCGTAGAAAATTACTGTTGCAAAGAAGGAATTACTGGAATATCAATCACAAATGCACAATCCGCCAACCTTGCCTGAATCGGAGAAGGAACTATTCTTTTGCCAGTCACTTGTCACTGCTCTTTCCCATGAGGAGTATCTTCTCAAACAAAAATCAAGAATTTATTGGTTGCAACATGGAGATAGCAATAACAAGTTCTTCTTTCATAAGCGTCAGCAAAGGTGGAATACAAACAAAATTCTAGCTTTGGAAAATGACTCTGGAGTTCTTTCACATGATCCTTCGGATATTGCCTCGATAGCTGTTGATTTCTATAAATCATTGATGGGTTCTGAATCCACTGTTGCCCCCTTACCGGAGGACTTAGTGATGCCTTCTTTCTTGGATAACCATATTCAATTCCTACAAAGGTCGTTCACCGTTGAAGATGTGTTCTCTACTCTCAAGAAAATGGCTAAGGGCAAATGTCCGGGCCCTGATGGGTTCACCCCAGAATTCTTCTTGAGCACTTGGAGGTTAACCGGGCAGGATTTCACTAATGCAGTGCTATCGTTCTTCACTTCGTTTAACTTTCCAAACATTGTTAGTTCCATTGCCATAGCACTGATTCCGAAGAGCCCAACCCAACGAAAATATCGGACTTCAGGCCAATTTTTTGTTGCAATGTGGCCTACAAATGCTTGTCAAAAATGCTCACACACAGGTTAAAAGGTGTAATTGGTTCCTTAATTTCTCCGAATCAGAATGCTTTTGTGCCTTCGAGAGTTATTGCCGATAACATTCTGCTTGCTCAAGTTCTCTGCAGAAACTACCATCTGGACTCTGGTCCTTCTCGTTGTGCCATCAAACTAGACATCGGGAAGGCTTTTGATACTCTGAACTGGGACTATCTTATGGCGGTGTTAAGTCATATGGGGTTTCCACGTATTTTTATAAATTGGATCAGAGTTTGTGTTT
This sequence comes from Eryngium alpinum, assembly GCA_032274865.1. Classification (NCBI taxonomy): domain Eukaryota; kingdom Viridiplantae; phylum Streptophyta; class Magnoliopsida; order Apiales; family Apiaceae; genus Eryngium; species Eryngium alpinum. The sequence goes on along the minus strand of JAUEJK010089994.1, from coordinate 5,970 downwards.
CTTCTCCGATGTATTCTGTTAAATTAAATGGCAGACTTAAGGGGTTCTTTCAAGGGAAATCAGGGCTCCGACAAGGAGATCCCCTGTCACCCTACTTATTCGTTCTGGCTATGGAAGGGTTCACTTGCTTATTATCGAAAGCTGCTTCTTCCTCATCCTTTTCATATCACTGGCAAATGGAAAGGGCTAAATTAAATCACTTAATTTTCGCGGACGATGTACTGTTATTTTGTAAAGGAAATGAAGCTTCCGTTAATATCTTATTAAATAGTATATATGTGTTCAGTAGTATTTCTGGCCTTAAGGCCAATGTAAACAAATCCACTTGTTTTTTTGCTAACATACCTGTTGCTACTGTGCATAAGATCCTTCAGGTTTCTGGCTATTCATGGGGCATGTTGTCGATCAACTTTCTAGGCATGCCTCTGATTAGTTAGATCAACTTTCTAGGCATGCCTCTGATTATAACTAAGCTGTCTACTTCTGATTGTGTCCCCTTGGTTAACAAGTTGTGTGGCCGCATACAGAATTGGACTTCCAGGTTTCTTTCCTTTGCCGGAAGAATGCAGCTCCTAAAGTCAGTCCTCTATGTTGTTCAGGGTTATTGGTCGGCGTACTTGTTTCTATCAAAGATTGTGCTAAAAAAAATCCAATCTTTTTCTGTAAGTTTCTTTGGTCTGGACCTCAACTTTCTGGTGGCTCTTACAAAGTTGTTTGGAGAGACTGCTGCTTACGAAAGGAAGAGGGATGAATTGGTTTGAGATATCTTTTTTCTTGGAATTCTGCTGTTATCTTGTATCAGCTATGGAGGATTATCCAACTGCATTTGCAATTTGTTTGGGTTAATTGGGTTAAAACATCTTTCCTCCACAAAAAGGCCTTCTGGACGATGGACATTCACAATGCTCTTGGAGTTTGTGTAAAATTCTGGGACTTCGTCACGTGGCAGTGAGATTTATCACCTTTGAGGTTGGAGATGGGCGCAACATAGCCTTCTGGCAGGACCCTTGGGTTAATAATGTACCCATTTTGACTCGTTTTAGTAGGGAGGCTGTCTCTATTGCTGAATCTGAGGTCCATGCTCCCTTATCGGACTACATTCAGGGACACTCATGGTCTCTTCCTAGCTCCAATCATCTGAGGATTATCCAACTTCGTAACCTCCCACTGGACTCCAACATCAACCCAAGTACTGGGCCTGATCACCTGCTATGGGATCAGTTAGAGAGGGCTGCCATCTCTATCGTTGGGCAGCCTAGTTGGATGGCATCGAGTAATATGGCATCAACTAAAGGTCCCAATGTACTCTTTTATTTTGTGGCTGGCTATACGGAATAGGCTTAGCACCTCAGACCGTTTGATCAGATTTTGTTTGAATATTGAAGGGAGGTGTTGTTTATGCGGCATACTTACAGAAACCTTAACCCACCTGTTTTTTGAGTGTGTTTTCTCAGCTGTTATTCTCCTTCATCTGCCTATCATTTCATCACCAGATTGGAACAATGTTATACACTACTGCAGTACTCTGCCAGTGAACTTAATTATGGGCAACATTCATTGTCTTTTCTTGGCAGCGGCTGTCTACTTCATTTGGAAAGAACGGAATGTTCGCAAGCACAATGTTCCTGGTTCCCAAACAGCAGATCAGATCACAGTCTCCATTCGTCGAGCTGTCCAAGAACGGCTTTTTGGACTTCGACATATAAAATAGGTTTTTAGAAAACATCCTGAAGTGGTTGCTTGGTTGTACTAATTTTAGATTAGTTGGTTGTCCTTTTTAAGATAGTTTCGTTTCTAGTAATGTTTTGCTAGAATGACTCAAGCGGGGTATGCCCCCTTATTTTGTATCTTTCTTTTTTCTATAAAATTATTTATTTAGCAAAAAAATATATATATAAAATCACAAAACACTCAAGAATACAATCATCTTAAAGCAGAACTCTCTTTTATGTACCTTCTCTTTGAACACACACTCTAATTCTGCATACACAAAAAACTATAAAATACCTCTATTTATAGGCTCACAAAATTAACATATACCTAATCTACTTCTATTTTTTATTCATGACAATTATCACTTTTTATATTCTAAATAGAAATTTAAAATAAATTATATTACTATTGAAACAAGACATAACTTAATTATCATAAAATAAGTTAATAGAACTTTAATTCGATATAGAAATCTATCCTATATAAAAATTCAAGGCGAAATCTCAATATTGTTAGTTATAAATTGTTAAAATTATAATTTTCTATACAATCAATCGTTGTGTTCATGATATTAGATATTTACTAGTTTAATCAAAATTATTGGCCAACGAGTGATACTGGAATAGAAAATTTGTACCAAATTCCATTACTACCTCAAGTTGAATATATTAGATATTCTACTACTCAATTTCTATATATGGTCATATAATTTTATGGGGGTAATCTCCTCCTAGTTTATCGGTTGATTCTCCTCAAAGTTGTCTTATATTCTTTATTTTTTATTAGTGAAACTAACCCTTGCCAAAATAAATAAATAAACTGATAAAACTAAAATATAAGTACTCGTACTTCACAAGCTACATAGTATTTTACATTCAAAATATCAATATTTGCATATTAAATAATGTGTATAAATAATGACCGAATAGAGGTAATTATATGGTATAGATTTTGGTGGACCGCAAAATCAACTGAGCGAACTTAAAAGTTAGAGTAAACTGCAGATGTAATACTGTACTTTACCGATATCTGCAGTTTCAATATTGTACTTTGATAACTTGCAGATGCAATATTGTACTTTACCGATACCTGCAGTTGCAATACTGTACTTTACCGATACCTGCAGTTGCAATACTCTACTTCGATAACTTACAGATGCAATACAGCACTTTACTAAAATTTAAACTTATTAAATAAAAAATGTATAATTATATATATATATATATAATTAATAAATTTAATTTATTCGAATTTAATTTATATGTAGTTAGTGAAAACTAATAGATATGTCATAAAATTATGTTAAAGTACTCAAGTATTATTATTAATTAGATTTTATATAAAAATAAAAATATTGAGAACGTTGCCTAATAGCGTATCTACATCGTAAAAATAAACTATTATATTAAAATATTAAAATATTTATTCTAATATATTAAAATGATAATTATATTATTACTAAAAAGATAAATTTTATAACGATTAAAATGTTATTTTTCGACGTCACTTAACGATAATACTTAGGACTTAAAAATTCATTAAAAATATAAGGTATAAATATGCAATTATAATAAATAAAAATATATATAAATTTATAATATTTATAATTATAAATTTTCATACAATTTAACTTATATATATTTTAACAACCATTTCTTTGTTCTTTTTATAAATGTTAGTTTTTTTTGAAAATTGTAAAAGAATTTATATGTAGTTAGAAATATCATAGAAAAATATATTTAAGATCTATAAAAGTTAGATCTGCAGGCATATTTAAGATAGATCTAACTTTTTATAATTTCTTTTACAATTTTCAAAAAGTTTAATATTTATAAAAAGAAAAAAGAAATGATTGTTAAAATATATATAAGTTAAATTGTATGAAAAATTATAATTATAAAATTATAAATATTTATTTTTTATAATTGCATATTTATAGCTTATACTTTTAATGAATTTTTAAATCCTAAGTATTATCGTTAAGTGATGTCGAAAAATAATATTTTAACAGTTATAAAATTTATCTTTTTAGTAATAATGTAATTATAATTTAATATATTAGAATAAATAATTTTTATTATTTATAATATTTTATTTTTACGATGTAGATACGTTATTAGGCAATGTTCTCAATATTTTTATTTTATATAAAATCTAATTAATAATAATATTTAAATACTTTAACATAATTTTATGACATCTATTATTTTTTACTAACTACATATAAATTAAATTCGAATAAATTAAATTTATCAATTATATATATATATAATTATACATTTTTTTATTTAATAAGTTTAAATTTTATTAATAAGTTTAAATTTTAGTAAAGTGCTGTATTGCATCTGCAAGTTATCAAAGTACAGTATTGCAACTGCAGGTATCGGTAAAGTACAGTATTGCATCTGCAAGTTATCAAAGTACAGTATTGCAACTGCAGGTATCGGTAAAGTACAGTATTGCATCTGCTCTTTACTCTAAAAGTTATAACTAATACATAAAAAATATACACAAAAACAGTGTTTCAAATTAATAAGTAAATGACTAAACAAGGCAGTGAGATGAAGTAAGAATTATAACATGAAGTATAGTATATATACGCCAGGCAGGCTTCCTCTCCAGAATAGGTGTTAATTCATGTTGCAGTGTCAAAATTAGCGGAACCAAGAACAAGTTAGAGGGCAAGTTTCTTATCTCCTACCCGACAGATATTGTATCATGTGGTTCCACAAATTGGCCGGTTAACCTGCAAATATATATGATATGGGGAGGACGTTGGTGAACGCTTCACTTCATGAAAATATAAAATAGACGAGGACAAACTAGATGGGGATTAGAGAGGTTTTCAAGCCATGCAGATATACACACAAAAACAGTCTGCTGTTATGCCATCAGAAGATATCACCCCCAAAAAGAATAGGGTGTTGGAGCAATATAAACATTCCCACAAATCTAAGAAAAAATATAAAAAATATTCCAATTAAACATACCTATCATATGTAAAAAAAGCTTCCCCTATTGTTCCAGCCACTTTATTACGTACCTTCCGCACACAGACCTGGAAATAACCAGTTAAAATGAACAATTTTTAGTGTCAAATGAGGAACAATAAAACTGAGCGGCGGACCCGACGCGACGGACAGATAAGCCATTTTGCCCATACACTATGAAAGACATAGGAGAAGAGGCTACCTGTACTCTATCAATAGGACCTTTCGTCGGATCCCTATTACGATGTATAACAATTCCATTGTCACATTTGTTTATGAAGTGTGCACTCCCGCTGATGTCATATAAATTTGGTGGCCCCCCAACCCAGTTGTGCAACTGTCAGAAATCCGAAAATTAGAGTTCGCAACTAATGTGTTTGCAATTCAGAAGTTTGCAGTGACAAACCTGTCTCGGATGTGCTACAAACCAAACATGACAAGCATGATATTGTGCAAAGCGCTTTACTTTTGTTAGCATCTGACTCACATACTCCGTTTCAGTCCTGTTATAGGTACATGACATTGAAACAATGAATTTAAAGAAGTAAACCAAAAGCAAAGAGAATCGAATTCAAGGTAAAGGAACTTTTGTTATGAATTCGTTGAGCAATAACACATCCATTTTTTATTATTGTCTGTGCCCTCCGGACCATCAAAATGAACCAGTAAATGTGTGGTTAATTTGAAATGACTGCTTCATGGAAATTATTTATGAATGTCTGCAGAAAAGGTTTGAAAAGGGACAACTAGAATGAATGATATTATGAATCACCGAAGGAGTGGAAGACACTAGACTGAGGCTGATTTTAATTTCACTCCCTTTCTGTTCCCTTACCTAGTTAGTTTGTAGTATCCATGTGTACAACGTTAGACTGCCATAATATATATATATATATATATAATACTGGTCTGCCCAATAATCCCTTTCTTAGAAAGGGCGACCGTTGTTCCTGTGCTTAAATTTGTCACATGCATAAATGCCAAACTCTTGTAGCTTCCTTGTCTCTCAAGAAAATGTTGGGCAGACTTCGGAACTATAGATATATCATATAATAATGCCAGGTTGAACAGAGTCCAAAAATGATTCTTAATTCTTCAAAATCCTTCCTTGCTCCAGACAAGTTTAAACATCAAATCTATTGAGCTTTAGGGTTTAGCACACCAGATTCTTGGTGACTCAAAATTTATTCATATGGAACAAATGCAACTTATCTATAATAGAACTAGAAATCAAAGGACTAAAATGTATGATGCAACTCACATGGAC
>JAUEJK010089885.1:0-11738 GCA_032274865.1 Eryngium alpinum | reverse complement strand
AAAGTGGTTTTAAAAATAGTTTCGTTAAAGAACAAAACTTTCCGGATAGAGTTTGACGTTTGAAAGAGATTTTGACCAATGTCGACTTTCTAAGTATACATGTAAGTCATAGCTAACCTAGGAGAGGAAGTGTACTAATACGTCTTAATTAAATTTCCCGTATTAAGACATATCCAAAACAAAAACACAATTTAATGTCCCAATAATTTTCCCCTTATTTTTGATATGTCAAAATCTTCTTTGTGAAATTTAATCAAGACTTCCCCTAAAATCATGTGTAGATGTGCAAACTATATGCATAAAATAGTTTTAAATTAATGTAAACATCAACAATTAATGTATATCAAAACATTGGTAATGCAAGCATTCCCAAAATATGTAAGCAAATGGAAAGTAAAAGTAGTTAAGAAAAATAGTTTCCTTATTTAGCTATTAAGGTTTACACATATAATGAGACAAGACAGTGACAACATATTAGGTAGCAGTCAAAATATCACTTTTAGCAGCTAAAGTACTCATGGGAAAAGATAATCAGATTGTACAAATAAAATAAATCATTAGTACTAGGCTTAAGTAAACAAATATGACAACCATATAGTCTCATTACGGAAACCTCAAAAGACTGAGATTTTATTTCTAGAACCAAGTAATCTTTCATAAATAGGTGAAAAGAAAACATGCTGACTATGCTAAAATATGGATATCCAATATCAATGATATATCACACATATCAATGCACAATAAGGTTGGAAACATGAGTTTTCATGATACATTTTTCAAGATCAGATTGGAGAAGTTAAAATCGTGTGCAGATGTGCAAGATATATGCATAAAATAATCTTAAATTCAAGTAAGCAGATAATCAGATTAGTTTCTCAAATAATTAGTAGCGATATCAAAGAAAATAGCATTAAATGGATATGACAACACAAGTATTCACATGAAAGATCATAATTTCATGTCAGGATAAGAAACACAATATAATTTTATGTTATTTCAAGTCTTCATTGGAGTTTATCATTAAACAGCTTTGAGGATCATGTAACATCAATAATCAGATAAGATAGACATGTAAGTATCAAGAATAACTATTAGTGTTCACTTAATTTAATAATAGTGACTAGAGAATGAGTTTACCAAGGTCATTTCTCAGCCAGAACAAAATATAGGATTGCAAACAACATTTATGCACCCAAAGCACATATGTAAATGACATAGTGATCAAGGATCAGATTAAATAACCAAGCAAGTGATTATAGTCAGGTGTTATATATGAAACATTTAGTAAGTAAGCATCAAGTAACATGTTAACACTTAATTTAACATTAAGTCAGAAGATAGGAAAAAAAACATTATCACTTAAACTTAGTTATTTCCAAAGGCAGGTAACAAGTAATCAAGATAGAAACAAATATCATGTTAACTTGTTAACTAAATCATGATAATATATGATGGATACAAGTACTTCAAGTATTCACATCAATATCAGGTTTCACAGATAGTGTCAAGCTAAGATAGAGATGATTGTCATGAATTGTAAACAAATATGAGAGAACAACTAGCAAACTAGGGACATTAGTATAGTTTACTATGACAACACGTATTTAGCATTTAGCCACTTTGAATTGAAACCAAGACAGATAAAGAAGTGTAGTCAGATATTGCAACAGTGCTACCAAACATACATGTTTCCAAGTTTATTAAAAAGTTAGGTTAAAAACCACACTAGGTAAATTAATCACTACATATACAACTTAGATATATGGATTTTTGAACCAAAACATTAAGATTAATCATCTTAAGCAACAGTGATTCAAGAAAGCATGAGAGTTTTATCAAATTCAATCACAAATAAGCTATTTAAACCAATAATTCAGTAACACACTGATCACAGTAGATGATATCATGCTACATATAACAATCAGATTTTTTTTAAGTAATAGCACCATGTGGAAGCATCAATAGTAAAACATAAAAGACATCTTGAATTAAAACCCTAAGAAAATAGCCCTTAAATCCTTCTAAAGATACTTAGAAGAGTAATTCCAGAAGCTATCAAGCTTTAGTTTTTGAAGAAATTGGTTAGGGTTTCAAACATTCAAAATTATTTTCTCAAGAACTTCAAGTGAATCAAAGATTCGAACATATTTGAAAACGATTTTGTTTAAAAGCATAAAAAATAGGGCTTCAATATTGAGAATTCAGAAAACCTTCGATTTGCGAGATACAAATCTATTTTACACACATCGAATAATTCGAGAGAGATTCTTTTGATTTTAACTCAAAATACGAACGCATGTAATAATCAGTAAGAAATCATACCTGTTAAAGCAATAGCCAACACAAGATTGTACCGATCGGATTTAGCTGATTTAGCTGGGATTTGTTGAAGAAAGTGGTAAAATCTAATCCCTAAATCATGGTGTAGATGGACACATATAGGAAGGATGTGTGTGTGAGAGAGAGAGTTAGTGCCTGTGTGTGTTTTTTTCTTTGTGAATGCACCGATCGGCTTTCCATGTGAGCAAAAGTTAGAAGCTTCGAGAATACAAATTAAATCTATGGCTCGGATTAATAGTTATAATTAATCTAGTGGATGTAAATAAGGACAGGTGAGATCACACCTGATGGACGGCTGTGATTAATCCTTATAATGAGGTGCACCACACCAGATTATGAAGATCCATTTGATGCTCTTGTGAGCTTCTCCACACTTAGTTTCTCTACTAGATTCATTGAATCTAGACATCTTTTTGAATTTTTCCATAAAAGCTAGAAATAAGCTATAAAATTTGGATAACTAATTTTAAAAAATTAATTTTAATCCAATCTTCAAACAAAACGTAGTATAAAAAATAGAGAAATATTAAATAAATCATAAATCAAGAAATTTAAAAAATTGCTCTTATTAGAGTCTTCGATGGCCGATCTGGTAACATACAAAATAATGCCCATCTAAGCGAGATGAAAAATTATTTATGAGAATTATATATTCTCTAGTCACAAAAACCTATTGGGGACAAAGTGATAATTCGTTTACGAATTAAATAACGAGAAACTCTATAGAGCGTATAGGACGCAACCACTTAAAAATATCCATGACTTTTAGCACGTGTGCTGTATAAATCATATCCGGATAAAATTTGGCAGTGGTGCCAGAATATAAGTAGAAATTATTCAAAGCAAGCCGATTGCTCAAATAATTATAAAAGCTACCGTAATAAATTATCAGAAATTAATCTGAAATTTATTTATTCAATTCTAACATTCCAAGGTCCAGCCTAAGCTTATAGAATCTGTCAGAACTGAGGGGTTTCGTGGAAATGTCTGCTATATTGTGTTCAATCTCAATATGGACTAATTCAATATCGCCTTTATTGACATGATCACATAGGAAGTGATGTCTCACATCAATGTGCTTAGATCGAGAGTGAATAACAGGGTTCTTACTAAGATCAAGAGAACTTGTGTTATTACACAAGATGGAAACACACTGGAATTATACATTATAATCAGCTAGCGTCTGTTTCATCCAAAGAATTTGGGCACAACATTGAGCAATTGCAATGTATTCAACTTCAGTGGTAGATAGTGAACAGAGTTTTGCTTCTTAGAAAAATAAGATACAAGATATCCACCAAGAAACTGACAAGTCCCACTTGTACTTTTTCGATCGACTAAGTGGCCAGCATAGTCAGAATCAGAAAAGCAAACATGATCAAATGGTTGACCAATCGGGTACCATATATCTAGATCCACTGTTCCTTTAATGTGAAAAATATAGGCCCTTTGGCGTGACACGTCAATGAGGATGGAAATAAAGCTACGGCCAAGCACCAAAAGCACGAAATAATAAACCCCTTGAGGGATTCAAAGAGGCAAAAATGCCCAACCATCAAGGAAAGATACCCCTTGGCATTACACGCCAAGGAGGAAAGAAGGATCATAGGCAAAAATTCCAAGCTTAATGAGACCAAATAAATCGCCAAAGTATAGGGAATGAAGATTGTTCTTCTCTCAAATAAATCACCAAAGTATGGGGAAGGTCCTTGGCGCCAAAATATAGCCCCAATGTTTCTTCTTGGTGTCCAACGCCAAGGAGGGGGAGTCATACCACACCTTAAAATGGCAAATTAAGGCCAAAGTATATCTCATTGGCGTCTAATGCCAATGAGGGTGTCTAAGCCTTCTTGCAAACCGCCAATGGGGGAAAAAGACGCACTCCATTGGCATCAAATACCAAGGAAAAAGGGAAGACGAGTGGATATTATCATAAGCCCCAATTTTTGATTAAAAAAAAATCATATTTTCGTGAAATAAATTACCCCAAAATTAAGGGACAAATGTATTGGCCCAAAAATAGGGTCTGAAATATTAAGGCCCAAGGAGGCAGGATCCGGATCCAGAAAAGAATAAGACTCGAGTTAAGTAAGCCAATACAGCAGAAGCCCAAAGAGGGGGGACTCAATTAAGGGGTGCAGAAACCCTAGAGTAAACTAGGTAAATTCAAATAAGGAAGTGAATCCTTAAAGGTAAATCAAGTAATGATTCCTAAGGATTGTAAAAACCCTATTCTTCGGTGGCAGGAAAGAAGAAATAAGGCAAAGATAATTACCATCTGAATAGGATTCTAATTCCTATTAGAGATCTGAAACCCTAATCCACGCATATATAAAAGGGATAAATTCTCATAATCAAGTACGCAATCTTAGCTCAAACTCAGAGTTTATACGCAAATTATTCCGTTACTTATTCTTGCAACCGAGTCCTTTCGGTGGGACCACCCTCCACCGGTTTTTACAGGATTTTTGCGGCTGTTCGAGGAGGTCGTCCACCAAGAATCTAAACAACAAAACAAATGCAGGGCCAATTCCTAGAAATTAAATTCAAATAACTACAAATCTGCACATAAACCAAGGTAATGGAAGTATAGAAATTACCTTTTGAACGAATAAATAATACTATATTATGAAGAAACTGAAATCGTCCATAATCTTCCTCAAGATCTAAACCATTGACTTTCGGTTCCATGGCACCCAATGAAGGAAACAGATTCAAATGCCTTTGAAAAAATTATGTCACGAATTAGGAGTGATTTGGAGAAGAAATTAGGCTTTGGAGATTAAATATTGGGGATGCTCGCAACTTTGAATTTTTGTTTTGTTACTAGCAGAATGAATGAGACGCTATTTTAGTATTTTAGGTTGGTAGGGTCGATGTCCAAGACAATAAATACTACAATTATCTATCAATTATATGATCAATATTTGAAAATAAAAATATACAAATATTTTCCAGCATAATAATCAAATTAAATAATTATAGTATTATTGCCTTGGACATCGACCAGACCCTCTCAGCCTAAAATACTAAAATAGCGACTCATTCATTCTGCTAGTAACAAAACAAAATTTCAAAGTTGCGAGCATCCCCAATTTTTAATCTCCAGAGCCTAATTTCTTCTCCAAATCACTCCCAATTCTTGATAGAATTTTTTTCGAAGGCATTTGAATCTGCTTCCATCTCTGGGTGTCATGGAATCGGAAGTCGATGGTGGAGATCTCGAGGAAGATGATGGACAATTTCAGTTTCTTCATAATATGGTATTATTTATTCGTCAAAAAGGTAATTTCTATACTACCATTACCTCGGTTTATGTGCAGATTTATAGTTATTTGAACTTAATTTTTTAGGAATTGGCCCTGCATTTGATTTTTTTGTTTATATTCTTGTTTACAAAACCTAAATTTCGAGGAGTTGAGCCAGTTCTTTCTCGTTGTTACAAGGATTGATTCGTCTTCATTGAGTTGGAAATTCTCGAAGACTTGAATGACAGTGTCGACTCGAGATTGCTTGATATCTTCAGTACCTTCATAGGTATCGATGAGTATTTTCCAAGATTTATTCGCACTTTCACAATTGTTGACAATTTGATAGACATTTTCCGATAATGCACTGATGAGAGTAATTTCCGCCATTGAGAGAATATTGATGATTTTCTCATCTTGTTCAGTATATTCCAAGTACGGATTTACAATCATGGTTTCACCAACGGTCTTCATTGGCAGTGTAATTCTCGTCTCAATTGCATGCCAAACTTTGATTTCTTGAGCACGAACATATACTCTGAATCTTGTCTTCCATGAAGCAAAGTTTGTACCATCGAATAGAGGCGGTCGAGTAAACAACATCCCTTCTCCAACGCCGATTGGATCATAATTTATCATTGTGGACCAAAGTTTTTAGGAGTGTTAGTAAGAGATACCTAAAACCACTTAAAAACACGTCAAAAATCACTGCTCTAATACTAATTATTAGGTCCGAAAGTGGGCTAATTAATCTAGAAGGGGGTTGAATAGATTAACTATTAATTTAAAATTAGTTGGCCATTTTTAAATTTATTTTTACCAGATAAGTCCTTCAAAAACTAATGATCTTAGAACTTTTTCGAATCGATTAGCTACATCAGCTGGTGGACCCGTAGATCACTCAAAAACCCCGTCACTGGTGACAATCTTAGCAGCCAGGAGAGGGCTATGCTCACACTCCTACGTCATCGAGAATTCAAATTCAATTCGAGATTAAGAGTTTCCAAATTTCCTACTTTGTGATCAGTTAATTATATTTGCGAAAGCAAAAAGGCAAAGCATGAAAATAAAGTAAAGACACAAGAGAACTTATCCTGGTTTGTGAACTTATATCAACCCGATATAAGGCCCCTAGTCTCGTCCCCGATCTTTTCTCCAGAAATTGAGATTTCCACTAAAAACCCTTTAGTACACTCCTTGATATCGGTGGAGAAACCTTTACAATTGCTACTCAGTTAATCTTGGACACCGACACCCTGCCGATTCCTCAATCTCATAGTCTTCACTCGTTGGCTACTCCGTTAATCTTGGACTCCTACCTCCCGTTGTTTTCTCAACTTCGTACGACTTGAGCAGTTGCTTCTCAGTAATCTTGGACAAAGACTTCCCGCCTTTTCCTCAACTTCGTAGTCTTCAGCAGTTGCTACTTAGTAATATTAGACAAAGACTTCCCGCCTTTTCCTCAACCGTGTAGACTTTGACAATTGCTACTTAATAATATTGGACATAGACTTCCCTTCTTTTTCTCAACCTTGTAGACTTTTTATAGTTACTTGAACTCTTCAAAGGCACAGTCTCAGGCTAGCAATTACTACTTCCTCAAGGTCCGAAACATACTTAACTTCCAGTTGAAACTTTTAACTTGGGTATTGGACAGTAATAATTCTACCTTTACTGTTCAATGAAAGACAATTACTATCTTTTGTGGAGTTTGAAAAGTTTGTTTTGTGAATCACTGATTATAGCTTATGATGGAGCTTTGTTCAAGTCAGTGAATATGCACAAGGGTGCTCTAAAAGAGTTATCGAATGAATATGATGGTTCAAGCTCGGATAACTTTCTTTAAAGCAATTAGTATACATTTGATATAAGGTACACTAATGAGATTCAAGAAAATATCTTGGTGATTGTGGTTCAAATAGCTAATGCTAATGTAGCACATAATCAAATTTTTGTAATTGAATATTAGAGATTGTAGTTCGAATAGATAAACTATCGTAGCACACAATTAATTATTCAATATTAAATATCCAAGATTCTTGGTGACTGTGGTTCGAATAGATAATACTATCGTGGCACACAATCAAGTATTCGTAAATGAATAACTAAGATTGAGGTTCGAATAGATAATACTATCGTGGCACTCAATCATGTATTCGAATACTAATACATTGTTAACAAAACTATTCCAAGGTTTCTTTAGAATTGAATTTCTATGGAATTTCAAGACTTCTCAACAAACCCACTTATAGGTTTTCTTACTTTAAATAACTCGACTAGATAATATTTTGTAGACAAAAGTCGAACCAAAATATTAATGTCACTAGAGAAGACCACTCTAGAACTAGTGGTAAGTTTAAGATCAAAACAAGCTCGAGTCTTTAAATCACGTAACTAGACAATATTTCATAGACAAATAGTCGAACCAAAATATTGATGTTACTAGAGAAGATAACTCTAGAACTAGTTTGTAATTTTAAGAATTTAAGCACACTCTCAAGTAGAGAGACAAAGTGATTCGAACACACTCAAGTTGATAGACAAAGTATTTGCACTCAAAGATAATAACAAGTAGTACGAGTATATGGAAATAATTCTAACATGTAGCTAATAATTTGAGCATGATATTAAATATAGCAAGCAGGATATAAATAATATGCATAAGCTATAAATAATATATAAAAGAGAGAGTGTTAGAGATAACTAAATTTGTGAGTGGAGGCTCCCGAAATTTTGACGGAGTTTCGTCTTAGCAGGTGAAGGAATGCCGAGTAAAAAATTTGGTGGAGTTTCCTCTTATAAGAGCCGAATTCTTCAAAGAAAAATTAAAACGGATTCTTGCCCCTAGCCTAAATTTTTTATAAGAACAACTTGTTAAACTTAGTTCTCAAGAAGATTGAGAAAGAGAGAAATTTGAGAGGCTAAGTGCTCGTGCAAATTTGGTGCAAGTGGAAATGAATGTGGAGACCTCTATTTATAGGCAAAGTGAGGGGTATGGGTCATTTACATAACCCACGGGTCCATAACCCATGAGTCATTTCCATGAAATTCTAGAGTGAGAAACCAGTTTTACTAGTAAAATGGTTAGAGAGAAGATGGGTTTACCCATGACCCATTCTAGAATGTTCTATAATTCTCAAGTCAAAATTCACCTTTCATGAATTTATTTTAACTAGTTAAAAGCTTTGCGCATGCATACATAAAGGTAGGGAAGTGACAACATAATGCATGCAACTATGCAAGCTTGCAAATTGAATATGAGACAAAAGAAGGTTCTAGAATTCAAATGGGTTGTCTCAAAACACTAGCTTTGCTCCTCATTTATATATATACATATATAGCTCTAAATATCTGAAAATAATTTTAAAAATAAGTTTTCAGAGTATATTAAATATATATAATATTCTGAGTTTTTAAAATATTTCTTTTAAGATATTATATGTACATATGTACATGCAGCTATACATATATGTATTTGCGGAAATTTTTAATAAAAAATTAAAAAATATTTTTTTAAATTATTTAATAATATATATATAATAAATATAAGTATAAAACTAGTTTTAAAAATAATTTTAAGAATATATAAGTATATATATAAGAGAAACAATGGGAGAATAAACACATAAGTATGAGAGGTGCACTCTAGTGTGTGTTTAGGCTTTGACTCATAAAGTACACTTTAAAAAATCACTTGAGTCATTTTGTTACTCAAATTTGTCAAGTAATGATTTAATAAGTAGTGTAGCTTGACTAACTAATTCTTTGAGTAAAAATAATTTTATTTATAAACTAGTGTTCAAATGATCATATCGTATAGGCTCGATGAACACTTAGTTTATAAAAATGTTACAAGACTTTATTCGAAGGCTTATTCGAATATTTTTAAAAAGATTTTTATGATATAAAATAATATTATTGTAGATTTTTCAAAAACAAAGTTTTTTTATTCGAAAATAATCTCTAGATATAATGTTGAGGGACTTGTTTTCAATACCCTTATAAGGATCAATCCGAAACCATTTCTTAAAGATTAATTTTTGAATAAACATGAGATATAGTAAAAATATTTTAAGAAAAACTTAAGCATTCATCTTGTGTTAATATAGTAGTTCGCCTAACTTGACGTGAATCATATCATAATTGATACGCCCTTTCACGTATTGAACTACTTTGATCCGAAAAGTGGTTTTAAAAATAGTTTCGTTAAAGAACAAAACTTTACGGAAAGAGTTTGACGTTTGAAAAAGATTTTAACCAATGTCGACTTTTTAAGTATACATATAAGTCATAGCCAACCTAGGAGAGGATGTGTACTGATACGTCTTAATTAAATTTCCAGGATTAAGACATATCCAAAACATAACCACAATTTAATGTCCCAACAATCTTCCCCTTGTTTTTGATATGTCAAAATCTTCTTTGTGAAATTTAATGAAGACTTCCCCTAAAATCATGTGTAGATGTGCATGATATATGCATAAAATAATTTTAAATTAATGTAAACATCATCAATTAATGTATATCAGAAAATTGGTAATTCAACCATTCCCAAAATATGTAAGAAAATGGCAAGTAAGAGTAGTCAAGAAAAACTGTTTCCTTATTCAGCTATTAATGTTTACACAGATAATGAGACGAGACAATGACAGCATATTAGGTAGTAGTCAAAATATCACTTTTAGCAGCCAAAGTACTTATGTGAAAAGATAATCAGGTTTTACACAAAGTAAATCATTAGTTCTAGGCATGAGTAAACAAATATAACAGTCATATAGTTTCAAAAAGGAAACCTCAAAAGCCTGAGATTTTGTTTCAAGAACCAAGTAATCTTTCACAAATAGGTGAAAAGTAAACATGCTGACTATCCTAAAATATGGATATCAAATATCAATGACATATCACACATGTCAATGCACAATAAGGTTAGAAACATGTGTTTTCATGATACATTTTTCAAGATCAGACTGCAGAAGTTAAAATCATGTGTAGATGTGCAAGATATATGCATAAAACAATTTTAAATTCAAATAAGCAGATAATTAGATTAGTTTCTCAAATAATCAGTAGCCATATTAAATAAAATAGCATTAAATGGATATGACAACACAAGTAATCACATGAAAGATCATAATTTCATGTCAGGATAAGAACATAATATAATTTTATGTTATTTCAAGTTGTCATTACAGATTAATCATTAAACAACTATGAGGATCATGTAACATCAATAATCAGATAAGATTGACATCTAAGTATTAAGAATAACTAGCAGTGATGACTTAATTCAATAACAGTGACTAGATAATGAGTTTACCAAGGCCATTTCTCTGTCAGAACAAAATATAGGATTGTAAACAACATTTATACACCCAAAACACATAAGTAAATGACATAGTGATCAAGGATCAGATTAAATAACCAAGCATGTAATTACAATCATGTGTTATATATGAATCATTTAGTAAGTAAGCATCAAGTAACATGTTAACAGTTAATTTAAAATTAAGTCAGAAGATAGGAAAAAAACATTATCACTTAAGCATAGTTATTTCCAAAGACAAGTAACAAGTAATCAAGATAGAAACAAAACTCATGTTAACTTGTTAACTGAATTATGATAACATATGATGGAAACAAGTACTTCAAGTATTCACATCAATATCAGTTTTCACAGATAGTGTCAAGCTAAGATAGAGATGATTATCATGAATTGTCAAACAAATATGAGAGAACAACTAGCAAACTAGGGACTTAGTATAGTTTACTATGACAACACATATTTAGCATTTATCCACTTTGAACTGAAACCAAGACAGATAAAGAGGTGTAGTCAGATATTGCAACAGTGATACCAAACATACATGTTTCCAAGTATATTCAGAAGTTAAGTTAAAAACCACAGTAGGTAAATTAATCACTACATATACAATTTCGATATACAGATTTTTGAACCAAAACATTAAGATTAATCATCTTAAGCAACAGTGATTCAAGAAAGCATGAGAGTTTAATCTAGAGATGAACAAAAGGACCGGTCCGAAAAAGACCAGTAGGATCGGACCGCCAAAAAGACCGGAAGGACTGGTCTTTAATAATGGTCCTAGGTGGTCCTTCAATTTGATAAAGAAGTCTATAAAAGAGCAAACA
>JAUEJK010089778.1:0-11739 GCA_032274865.1 Eryngium alpinum | reverse complement strand
ATATAAAATATTTATGTTATAAAGATGTAAAGTTATTCATTCAAACTTAAAAACCAAAGTTATTCATTCAAACTTAAGAACGAGTTGGATGTACCTGTTCGCATAAACTATGTGCAGATATGCTTTAACACACCGCTGCGGATAGTTGCCTTTCCGCATAAATTTCCTACGCATAGTCTCAAAGTTTTCTAATATCTTAACCGTTGATGATTTGATCAGACGCTGAGAAAGGTGTTGGTTGTTTAAGTTTTATATCCAACATTTGCTATGGATGCGACCCTATATATATAAATAGACAGAGAATTCTTTGTCTACCACATATTTTGGTAGTTAGAAAATTCAAATAATTGTTACAGATAAGTAGCACTTATCTAATTTACGGGCTGGTATGATATTCCTACATATAGGACACTCTTTATTCTATTATGTTAAGAATGGAATGAAATCAATATCTCTTTAATTGTTATTCTCTTTTTCTTCTTAATTTCTTGGAGAGTAGCCTTCTCGAACAGGCTCCCATACTAACATTAGTGCTTTTATTGAGAGACATCACGACTACCACTCGTGAAAAATATATCCATAAGCTCTTAGCTTTCCTTAGCTTACTTGCACGAGTGACATAACACAAAATCTTAATTAATTTTATTTTCATAGAATTTTTCTTTTCTTGGTTACTACTCCAAGATAATTAGTTAGGATTTATTACCTTCTAATTTATATCCTTTTTATTCTTTTTTTGGTGGCTACATTAATTCCTTATTTTTTAGTTTCCTTCTTACTAGTTATATTATATATAGTTTTACTAGCCTATATAAAGCGCTTATTGTATGCTCTTTTGATCATCCTGAATTTGAGTAATAATATATTTTTTCTCTCCACTTTTTGTGAGTGTTTTCTAATTAGATTTTAAGCTTTTGGTTTATTGCTAGAGCAACAATCCGGTTTTAAGCGTTGGCTTTGAACGAATTTCTTCCACTGTCTGTACTTCAAGGAGGCTACCAACCCCTCTTAAAAACTAGTTGAAACACAACTACATATTATTAAGTCAAGGGTCATCAACGACAATCAACCCTACAAAAAGTTCCGGAGACATTTGTCAAAAATGGGTATATTAATTTTAACATCACTAAACTATTATCCATTTCTGGGTCACACTATGGGGGGTTTGTGTACCCTTAATATTCCACTTATAAGGCATAGTATCTAAATAGGTACTTGTGATACTTTAAGGGTAACCAAACGCTACCTATAAAACATCGTAATCTCATCACTAAACTAATATTTTTTTTATCATTCATATTTTCGTCCGAAAACACATTACGCCATTACTTATGCTAAAGGGGCAACAAGAAAAAAAAACTAATAACTGAAAAAATTAATTTTAACACTAATAAGTTGTCTTCTTTGTGCGTACAATATTTTGCACGGAACGCAAGTCGTTATGGTACGTGGTACGAATTCGGGTACGAGGAACAATGCTTCGTATGAATCGGATATGATGACCCATGAATCGGGTACGAGGGTCAATATGAAGACACGTAAATATTGAGTAAATTGCAGTTGCCATACCGTACTCTTCACCGAGATGCAATAACCATACGGTACTGGCACTTCTAGCACATGTCATATTGTATTTAACCGCATCGTTACGTTACATGTACTTCCATCAAAATCATTTAACGCTGTTAGTGTACTTTCAGTACATGCGAATGTCATACTGCACTTTATTAATTTTTGTAACTTCATACTATACTTTATTAATTTATTATTTTCTGTTACATATTACATATTTCTATTTATTTATTAATTTATTTTTATCTATACATAATATTTATAATTTTGTTATAAAATTTTGCAATAATTATTTTTAATTTTTATTATATATAAGATATAATATATATTACGTATAATTTGTTTATTCAACTTTATATTTATTATTTTTAATAAACCTTTTCTTTATGTTCAAAAATATTATTTTCAATATCTCTCCACTTTTAAAATATTTCAACTTTGGTGCCCTTTTATTAAATATGTATAAATATAATTTAAACATTAATATAATAAATTTAAACATTAATATAATAAATAAATAAATATTTGTATTTTTTTATTATTATATAATTTTTATTTAATTATCTTTCAATAGCTAATTTATCAATTTTATATTTTTTTTTATATTTCTAATCATAAATTTATATATAATTAAATTTAGATATTATACTAATAATTAAAATTTATTTAGATATTTCAAATACTAATAATTTATTTATATATAAGTAACAATATATCAAATTTACAGTCGCTCACCACTAGTTGCATCCCTCCACCAAAACCTTCAATCACGTACCACTCCGTCACAAACCGCATAAACCGATGGTCAGGGTGAGAGCTAATTCTGCCCACCATCCATCTCCTCCTCTTTTTCTATTTCCAACACACACTAATTTACTAAGATTTCATTTTTTGAATCCAAAAGAACCTTCAGATCACATTCAAAATTGAACTTAAAAATCAATTGAGTAATTGTATTTTTCTTAAATTCGAATTTTATATCATCTTTCTCAAATCAGATAGGTGTTTGAGTGTGTGTTGATGTTTGCGTTCGGCGGCGGACTGAGGTGGGATGGAGGGAGTGCTGAAACAGTGCCAGTGATGTGTGTTTTTGTGTGTGTTTTTGTGTGTGTATATGTATGTGCTATGTGTCTGTGTTGTCGTGTGTGTCTCACGAGGGTGTGTCGGCGGTGGTTGATAGAAGGGCCAAGGGGTGGGGTGGGGTGGGAGGTATTGCCCGGAAAGGTGTAGGGTATAATTTATATATATTTATGTATATACATATTTGTTATGTTATATAATTAAATTATTATAATAAATATATTTAATATTATATATAATTAAATTATTGTAATAAATATTTATTATTTATTTTATAGATAAATTAAATTGATTTATAAATAAAAATAAATATACATAAATAAAATAAATAATGAATTAATAGAGATTACAAAAATTAATAAAGTATAGTATGACATTCATGTCAAGAAAGTATACTAACGACGTTAAATAAATTTTAACGGAAGTATACGTAATGTAGTGAAGCGGTTGAAAATAGTATGTCATGTGCTAGAAGTGCAAGTACCGTATGGACATCGCATCTCGGTGAAGAGTACAATATGGCAATGCAATTTACTCTGAGTATTATAAGACCTAACAAAAGAATAACTAAAATTTCTAGAAACGCAAACTAAGACTAGAATACTTAAATTAAAATAATTCTGAAAGAAATAACTTGATGGCCTGTTTGGATAGAGGAATTTGATTTCAAATGACAGAATTGGAATAAATCAGGTGTTTGGAAAATAAAATAAATTGGATTTGGATTTCACACAATTCCTGTTTAAAAATGTAGAACATTTTACGAATTTCAAATGACAAATAAATGGGTGTCATTTGAAATCTACCCGACTTTCCTATTCTATTTCAGATCTAGGTCGTCTTCTTCGAAGAGACAGTTTCTAGGTGCGATTAATTTCTCCGACGTAGAGAACCCGGTCCATTTTCAACTATCTTCACCATCTTTTCACTGAATTGTGCGATTCTTCAATGGTTTTAAAGCAATTTCCAAGGCAGTAAACAGGTAATGTACCTAAACCTACTTTTAAGTTGTTTTGAGTTAGATCTTTGATTTATTTATTTTTTGAAAATTTGCTGTTCTAGTACACCTATTGACCATTATTGTCCTTAAATATATGAATAACTGAGTAGGAGCATGTGATTTTCATTGTTATTGGGGCAAAAAACTAGTAAATTTTAATTGATTATCTTTCTGAATTTTGGTTTGGTTGGTTGCGGAGAAACTAACAAACTAGTAAGTTTCCTCTCACATCTATTTTTTGATGTAGAAATTGTAGGTGATCGCCCAAAGTGGTGAGAATGTTGGTTTATGCTGCTAAGCTGTTTAATTTAAATTTGGATTCGATAATGTACCTTTTATGGTTTAACATTACAAATTTCTAAGCATGTATTGTGCGACTATTATTTGTTTATACATATTAATATTTTTCTAGTTCTAATTTTCTGTTCAAATAGAACATTGAAAGAGTTGTTGTGTGATATACATTTTTTTGTTGGTATGATTCGTACGATCAAATGTTGTACAAAAGTGTTCACTTTTGTGTTCATAAGAAACATACAATAACCGGAGTCATCCCACACAAAACTTAATCGTTTAAAAGTTCATAACAAGGTCTCAGATCTCTGTATGGAGATGACAATGTTTATAAAGATTAATCATAATACTTTTTCATTGGGTCTATAAATGCCTTTGGGAATAAGAATTGACTGATTAAATATATGTTGTTCCAGGGTTACTTGTTCCGATTCTTTCTGTTTTATCTTTTTTGGACTAGGTGTTAAGTTTAAGTATGCAGTATCTTGTGTTAGTACTACTCACGGCCCCATAGCCTTGTTCCAGCACTCATGATAAATTTTGGGAAATCTCCTTCTGGCTGTGGCCAACTTTCGGTGGCGGTAGTACGGAGATTTCAAGAACTTCCGAATAACGATGGTATCAAAAGCCTTCAGCTCATTGCGGAGGTTCAGATTCATCTCCGTAAGGCGACTATGTTCAGCCTCGAGCTTCTTATTATTCTCCTCAAATTGGGAGAGCTCATTTTGAAGCCTTTCAGAAGTCTTCTCGTGATCAGCTAGAGAAGATTCCAAGTGGCGGACTTGGTGCATAGCCGCCTGGAAGTAGCAGTTGACCTACAAAGGGGGATGTGATTATCAATAAAAGGAATTCTTAAAAGCAAAGAGGTTCTAACGATATCAAAAGAGAGAAGAGTTCGTACCGAAGCCATAGCTTGGGCGCCATAAGCCCTGATACTCTCTGTCTGAGAGTTATAAACAAAATCCTCTTTATCGCGGGGAGTAATGGATCCAAATGACCATTGCTGAGCCTAGGTCATATCCCGGACCACAACGTCGCCGGGGCCAAACGTCCACTCCCCTTGGAAGGGAGCACTGGTTGAAGCAGAAGCTGGAGGAGGAGGAAGAGAAGGCGGCGGATCACGAGTCCTCTTCCTAGAAGACTCTGAAGCCGGAGTAGATGACTGGAGGGGGTAGATTGCCCTAATTTTGCAAGACGAGCGATCTCTTTGTCAACTATATGATCAAGGTAAACTCATGAGAATGAGGAATACTTTCTGAAGAACGTATAGAAGAGACTAAACGAATACCCGAGAAGACGCTCTTCTTCGACTTCTTCTTGGGATGACTACTTTCTGCCATTGCACTTGAAGACTCTTGAGAGAAGTTTGAAAGTGAGGAATCCCTCTTCAAGAAGGGTTTATATAGAAGGAATAGTTGAGGGGTTGTGGGGAGTCGTGCCTCTTCAACTACCAGGAAATGGTAACCGTTCCGTACAAATGGAAACCCTAAATGTACTTTCTGGCATTAAACGCCTTTGGAAAAATAAATATATGTGAAGAAATAAAGCAACGGTTAAGCACCAAAGAGGAAGAATTCAGAGAGGCTGAAACGCCAAAATAACCTGGAGATGAGACTCCTTGGCGTTGGACGCCGAGGGGGATTGTTTTATCACAATGAAAACGCCAACGTAGGCTATTTATAAAACTCCTTAGCGTCCCACTCCAAGGAAGAATCCTCACATAAACCCTAAACCGCCAAGGTTAGGTAAGAAAGAACTCCTTGGCATAGACGCCAAAGAGGATCCTCACGTAAACCCTAAACCGCCAAGGTTAGGTACGAAAGAACTCTAGGACGCCAAGGAAAACACACTTTGGCGCTTTTAAGCCAAGAAATGAGATGGATAGTAACTCCCTTAGCATCTAAACGCCAAAGAGGGACTCCATGGGATATCAAAAATGTCAAACGTGCTTCCTAACACACTCCCTATGCGTCCCATGCCAAGGGGAGAGTGTGGATGCCCTTGGAAAACGCCAAGGCAAAGAGATGGGGATCACCTTGGCGTCCAACGCCAACGAGCATGCCTTGTTAGACCACCAAAACACCACACTAGTTTGTTTACTTCCTCCCTTGGCATCAAACGGACCACCAAAACACCACACTAGTTTGTTTATTTTCTCCCTTGGCGTTTGACGCCAAGGAGGGCATTCTTATGCTCATATAAAACGCAAAACATGGCTCCTAAGTACACTCCTTGGCGTCTCGCGCCTAGGAGTTTCTCCTTGTGATGTGTAAAAACGCCTAGAGGAGGCTCTATGCATACTCATTGGCGCTAACGCCAAGGGAGTATTGAAAACCCATCTCAATAACGCCAAGCTTGATTAGGTGGCTCCCTTGGTGTCCGACGCCGAGGAAAGAAGGACGGGCGGAAAATCTTCACAAGCCCCAATTTTTGTTACAAAACGAATCATATTTCCGCGGAATAAATTAACCCGAAAATATGGGGCAAATGTAGTGGCCCAAAAATAGGGTCCGAAACACTGAGGCCCAAGTCGGCACGATTCGGACCCAAACCGGAATAAAACTCGAGTTAAAACAAGCCCAATACGGTAAAAGCCCAATACGGTTGACTCAATCAAAGAGGTGCAGAAACCCTAGAGTAAATCTAGGTAATTCTAAACAAGGAAGTGAAACCTTATAGGTAAATTAGGCAATGATTCCTAGAGAGGGTAGAAAAACTCTAATCATAAGCTGCAAGAAAGAAGAAGTAAGGTAAACCTACTTACCATCTGAATGGGATTCTAATTCCCATTAGACATCGGAAAACTTAATCCACGCCTATATAAAGGGGATTATTTCTCATAATCAGGTATGCAATTCTAGCTCTAACTCAGAGAATACAAAGATTCTTCCGTTACTTATTCTTGCACCCGAGTCCACCCGGTGGGACCACCCCCACTGATTTTTGCAGGATTTTCGGCGGTTGATCGAGGAGATTAAGGAGATCATCTTCCGAATTTCTGCTAATCAGGTAATCTTTATTTTAGTTCATTATTTTGATCCGTAACATTAATGAACCCAAGGATTTAATGTGATTCTACCGATTCTTTGCAGAGATAGGACTTATCCGCTTTTATTTTTCCCCATTATAGCCTTCCATAATCTCATCCTGCATTCAAAAGTAGCTACTCTATAAAAGATTTTGATAATTTAGGATTGTTAATGTCATGATTTGGGTCTTTTATTGGTATATACCTCCCGACAATGGGCCACGATGCAATCGGCCGAATCAGTTAGTTATAATGTCAACCATGTTCCACATGTATAGTATATATAGTGAATGATACTAACAGAACTGGGGATGAATGAAATTGATACTGCTTTTTCTTCAATTTATTTTCCCCTTTTTTTTTGCAATTTATCATTTCCTGCAATTTAATACTTAGTTCCATATTTCAGTTTTACTTCAAACTTTAATTCTATTATGTTTGTTACATTTAATATCAAAGCCCGGTCATTTCAAAACTCAAAACTCAAAAAAAAATAGCAACACGCACATCATGAACACGGATGAGGCATTTGAAGCTGCTACAAAGCGATATTTGTTCAAATGTGAATCTACTATGTCTGGAGATCAAGTGTTTGTTGAAAGTTCTCAAAAAGAACGTACGCTCAAAGGTTCACATAAACTAATGGAGGAAAAATCTATCGGACTCGAAGATTTTGATGGAACTAATCTAAAGGCACAGATTTTGAGCGTTGAAAGGTATTTTAATTCTCTGCATATAAAGGATATAGAGAGACTGAAATTAGCATATAATCATTTTGCAGGCCATGCTAGAGTTTGGTTTCGTATCTATCAAATTGGAAAGGAGCAGTACAACTAAGAGAACGTTTTAGGTAATATGATGGTCCGATTTAACAGATCCACAGTAGTTGTTGATCTTGTTAATCCATTAAGGCAATTGAGTTCAGTAGCCGAGTACAAGACTCAATTTATACAAACTAAGGAATTAGCCGAGCTTGTCTATGGGTTTGGTTTTACAGAGGAGATGATGGTTTATAACTTTATAAGTGGTCTCCAGAGAGCTATTCAGGAACCTGTTAAGTTGTGGTCACCAAAGTGCAATCGATTTGGCTAAATTCCATGAGTTACAAATTGAAGAGGGATTGTTATTTGAAGTGACTGAAATAGAAAGTGCATCTTTGGATGCCTCGCATTACATTTTTTATGAAAGTTGTAATCCAGTTTTATCACTTCAGGAGGTTACGACAATAAAGCCCAAGTGGTGTTTGATGAAATGTTCGAATAAAAAATTTCCAGTGCAGCTGCGTTAAACCAACCAGAGATGGAAAGCAATTTACATAGAATCAATTCAGTGAAGGAAGAGAGTAACACGTTGGAGACAAAAGGGAGGTATAATTTAAATTTGTGCTCTATACTCATGAGCTTCATATTTGATCATGGTGGATTGGTACAATTTTTGCAGAATTTTATACATTGGATACCATATGCTCCTTGTATAGTATATTTATGCTACAATTATGATGTTTTGATGTTCAGTCAAAACATTTGTCATAGTATAGACGTTAGTATACTCATCTTAGATCCTAGGGGGCAAGGATCATTTCAAGAGCGAGGGAATTATGAGAGTAATAAGAGACTTGCTACAGAATATTGTGGGATGAATAATGCTTCCTACGAGACAGGTAGTGTGAAATCTGATAGTACATTTGTCTATGAAGGAAGAACTGAAGATGTTCACCAGCTGTTTTAGGAATTGTTACAGGAGAGAGATTTAGTCTTGTGGAATACTTGAATAATGGTTATCTTTGTGTATTTCAGCATGCTGTCGTATTATATTTATTGACGAACTTGTCTTGGAATGCTGTGAGAATTGGCACCACAATGATGTTGACTGTTCAGTCAGCCAAAAGGGAGTTTAGAAATAATATGAAAGGTATTTGAACGATTATTGTATTAAAAAGAGGTATTGTGCTTACAACACGGCTATGACAACGATCAACGAATCTAGGTTTCTCTACCTTTTTGAACTCACGAGTGTGGAGAATAATACTACCAGAATGAAAGAAGTGAAAGTAAAGTGGAATCAGATTTCTTATAATTTGGTTATGGAGGCAATGCA
The DNA here is from genome assembly GCA_032274865.1 of Eryngium alpinum. Lineage (NCBI taxonomy): Eukaryota > Viridiplantae > Streptophyta > Magnoliopsida > Apiales > Apiaceae > Eryngium > Eryngium alpinum. The sequence goes on along the minus strand of JAUEJK010089778.1, from coordinate 2,668 downwards.
GGAGCTGATTGAAGGCGAAGGGAAACCTTGGGCCACGTTGCAATGGACCGAATCACTTGGTTTTAATTTCAGCTCCTGTTCCACACGTATAATATATATATATATATATATAGTGAAAGATAGGGATGAATAAAATTGATACGGCTTATTCTTCAATTTACTTAGCTTTTCCTTTTGCAATTCATCATTTCCTGCCATTTAATTCTAAGTTCTTTATTTCAGTTTTAATTCAATTCTGTTCTGTTCGTTACAGTTAAGTTCTCTACCAAATAACTAAAATAGTTTTGCCTCATGTATAGGCTATAGGCTATATAAACAATTACATACTACCACCTCTGCAAAAAGGGAGTTCAGTCAAACTACTTTTTCTTCAGCAAATGGATCCATTTTCAATTAATAACGCAAAACACACACCCATTCTCAAGCTTGACAGTAACTTATGTGTTATACCATCAATTCCAAACAAAACACTACCCTTGACTGAAATATGGACTAAAAAAGTATACAAATTCCGCAACCGTATAAAAAATGGATTAATAAGATTGCATACACAAACAATTTCTAAGAATCATAGAAATTAAATTTCATACCTTAGTGCACCTGCCTTGAGTGAAATACAGGCACATAGGCTTCCAACGAGTAGTTGCCTTGGGAGTAGGGAAGTCCACGGAAAATGTGGAGTTTTCCGGGGTGAGAGAAGCAGCGACGCCGAATCTACGGATTTGAGGAAGAGATGCACGGAAGGGAGAAAGATAAGATGTGAAGTATGAGATTGGTGGAGAAGAAACAAATCTGCACAGAGAAACCCTACAAACAGCCATCTCTCTCCGCCCCCCAGTTAGCAGTGATTAAGTGCCGAAAACGGTTATGCAGAAAACTTATGTAAACATTTTTTATCATAATTGCTAAATGCGGTTTGAATTTTTGTGTATTAATATTGAGCATTAATATCGTGTTTTATAAATTTTTATGCATAATTAATACTAGGTCCGTCCCAATACATTGTTAACGTATTATTTTGGTATGTCCCTTCAATTATTAATTAACATTTATTAAAATATCAATTCTCTCACTCACAACAATTAATGGACCCACCAACTTACTCACTTTTTATCTGGTTCCTTCATTTTTCTTAATCTCCGTGTCCAAATCAAATGTTAACAGATCAATGGGACGGAGTGATTATATATTTATATTTTTATTATTATAATATTTTTTAACTTATTATTTATACTTTTAATTTTATTACTTTTTCTATTTTAAAATTTCTTCCTAGTTATATTATAAAATAAATTTATTATATAATTTAAGTTTTAAATTATAACTATTACTTTTATTAATTATATATTATATAAATTTATTTACACTTTTATATAATTAATTTCATATATACTTTATTCTTCAATTAACAAATTAGTTATAATAAAAAGATAAAATATTTTTATATCAATTACTCCCTTTGCTACCTCGTTAATCTTGGACAGTCGACTCCCCGCCGCTTCCTCAACTTTGTAAACTTCGTTGCCACGTCCAACGTGGACTTCATTTTCCACCTCCAAGATGGACTTCGATGCCACTTCCAAAGTGGGCTTTGTTTGCCACGTCCAACGTGGACTTCCTTGCTACGCATTGTCTTGAAGCGGAACCTAGCTGCCTTCTCAAATACCGGTAGACTTATAAATCTAGGATTTATTCTTCTCCTCGAACTGGTCTCGGGTCTTGGTCTTTTCCTTCCTCACGGCGTATCCAATACTCAGATCCCAACCAACGTACTAATAGCTTGGGTCTTAGACAGGAATCACTCACATCACATGTACGACTAGAAAATAAATACTACTACCTTGCGTAGTATGTTATGACTCACACCTAACCTTTATTGGGTCTTAGGTCTTTTCTCTCCTCACGGTGTAACTAATACTAGGGTCCCACCCAATGTATTAAAAGTTAGGGTCTTGGACAAGAATCACTTCACCTCACAACTAATGTTGAACCTAACAACTACGACTTACCCTTTTATCGATATAAGGCAAAACATGGGTACTGATTTTATGCTTCTATCTAAGCGGATTAATCAATAAATTAGACCGTAAAGGATCACCATTTGCTTCATCGAAAACCAACTAACCAGGATCCTTTATAAGCTCCTAACTCTTAAGTCTAAATAATCCAATTATATAAACTAAAGGAAGCTTAACTAAACAAGTTATTAAAGATAAAGTATGTTACGGATTAAAATAAAGCACTTAAATAAATACACCTGTCTCTTTGCGAAGGTTCAAAGCTGTTCTCCAAGCTCCTTAAACGTCCGCCGGAAAACCTGCAAAAATCGATGGGGTGGTCCCACCGGAGGGACTCGGGTGCAAGAATAAGTAAACAGTATATGAATAAATTCTCTCAATTAGAACTAGAATTGCGTACCTGATTTATGAAGAATAATCTCCTTTATATATGCTTCGATTAGGGTTTCAGATCCCTATTAGGAATTAGAATCATATTATGTTAGATAATTCCACTTACCTTATCTTTCTCTTTCTTGCGCCTCGAGACTAGGAATCATTACCTAATTTACCTATCGGATTCATTCCCTTTAATATTATCTTTCTACTAATATTGCGGTATTGGGCCTTTTGCCGTATTGGGCTTAATAGGAGTTTATCTCTTTTATTAC
>JAUEJK010089670.1:0-11740 GCA_032274865.1 Eryngium alpinum | reverse complement strand
TCTTACTTTTAAATTAGTTTATATTTAATTTTTAATATAATTTATATTTTAAATTAAAATTATATGCATTTATACTCATATCCGATAATTAGTATTTAACTCGCATCAATTATGAAAAGTTTGTGAATAATTCGTATTCGATTCGAATTCATTAATAGAAATTCGTGAGTAATTCAAATTCAACTAAAGATATACTTAAATCGAATTCTTATACGACAAAAAATAAAACGAGTAGAATCTGACCATACATATATTCGAAGGTATTCGACTTGTTTTCACCCCTAGTTAAATACCAGGCATTGATTGTTAAGTTATTTTGTTGATCATGAGTTATTTTGGTAATTATATTTTAAAATTTTAGATTTATTTAAGGTCAGATGTGTGTATTTGTAGTCCTAATTAAGCAAAATTGAAGATATTAAACAGGTAGTTTGGTTTATTTAAGGCTTTATGTTCATTTCTAAGTTCATTTCTTTCGATTAATACCTTCAATTTTACTTAATTAATGCTACATATATATACGTCTGATCTTAAATAAATCCAAATTACCTGTTTAAAATATTATTGTCAAAATAATCCCTAGTCAACAAAAAAGCCTAATATTTAACGTCAGTCAAACGCCTGATATTTAACGTCCGTTTTGACCGGGATTATATTTTGTAACAGAAACATGAATTCAAGAGTGTAAAGTGGAATTTCACAAAGAAAAAGATACCAAAATGCAGTTCAAACTTTATCTAAGAGTGTGAACTGCAATTAACTCTAATATAAACATTAAAGCTCTATAAAATTTCTTAGTCAAATCAAGTTTTATATAATTGATGATAGGGATAGGCTCGGCCCAAGTGGCCCAATCCGTACAAATTAAGAATAACTAAAATAATCGAGTTCATAGAAGAAGTCCATTTCTCATAATGAGCCTAGAAAACACACGTTAAAAGTCCAACATCCCTGGGACAAAACAACAAGCATATTCATCCAAGTATAGTTATCCCGGGTTCCATATCGAATTTATCAATCCAGGTCCGATCGGACTGGACCGAATATATTCTGTTCGGTCCTTGATTTTATAAATTTAATATTTTATATTCGGTATAATCCAGTTCAAAACTTAAAAATAATTGGTTCAGTCCGAATAAATATAATTTAATATAAAATTATTATTATTTTATTAATAAAAAACTAATACTCTATAAAATATTGAAGATTTCATAATTTTTCTTCTAAATACATATTTTTAAAATCTTAAATTTAATTATTAAAATATATTTTATTTGATAAAATTTTAATTTTATATTGTATGGCAATATTTTATTATGCAGTATTTTATATTTATTATTTTTCTATTAAAAATAAATTTATTATTTATTATTTAATTAAATTTATTTAAAATATTAATAAATTTATATAATTATTCTTAATTTTAAATTTATCATATTATTCGATCCGTATCGATCGATTCTGATTCGGTCCAAATTTTGTAGGTCCAATCTGATTTAAAGATCGAATATATCCGATTTAATCCACGATCCAAGAAATTATATAAATTAATATTATATTCAATTTAATCCGATTCGACTCGATCCGCCTAACTATCACCCTAGCTATCCGCGCGGACGTACAGACAATCCTCCACGGATGCACGGACGCAGATGGCATCTGCCCGCGGACACCTTCAATCATATCTATTCTAAATATAACAGCACTACTCTATTTCTTAAGTGAGAATATACCTTACTGCCCTCATATGTATTAATGATTTACGTTCTGCCATTCACCCACAAACTTGCCCGCTACTTTTCCTCTCTCTGTGAACTAACCCTACGTGACCCTTTATTTTCAAATTCTCCCGCCCAGTTGTCAAGAAATTCATCTCTTTACTCCATGTACTGTTACCTCTGTATTATGTTTGCAGATAATTTTATTGAGTTGCTCTTCCGCCATTACAAAATTTAGGGAATTTGCAACCAAATTTTCAACTTCGGTTGTTGAAAAATACTCAATTTGACAATCAGTGACTGTTTTTCGGTTTGATGAACGACTGTTTGTAGACAATACTCTGCCTGTTGAAGCCTGATTCTGTTGTCGTTTTCTATGAACGGAGCCAATACGCCCCCCCCACCACCCAATTTCACATCTGAAGATTTAAACCGTGGTATGTCGAACTTTGGTTTCAGTCATGTTTAACAGTCTGCCCACTGAATCTTTTAAGTTTTCTTATGTACTGTATTGTTGTCTTATTAGTAGTATGCCCTCCTCTTAAAAGACGGCGTAACAGGGGTAACGAGAATATATGTAAGTTTTTAATAATTTTATGTTATTGATGTCTTATGAATCAAGATGTTGTTTTACAGAATCTATGTCACCTTGCTCTATTCCTTTATAACAGCAAATGGTAAGCCGTATACACCCAAAGTAAATGGATTAAGTTCTATCCGGCAGCAGAGTCATGTATCTCCTTTACATAATATCACAAATACAATTGGAATGCGTTCGGCCGCTGGGCCGTCCAATTTCACGAAAGTCCCTGGGCGAGGTTATATGATTTGGTTTTTCTGTTGTTTAAAGAATGAGTACTCTATATATTACTTGGCTTTCAGCACCGCGCATCTGATCTGTGACTTGATGGACTACCTCTACCAACCATGATCCTTTTTTTGTTTCAGATTTATCGCACTCTAACCTAAACAAAAGGAAGCACCAGGTTGCAGGGAAAGAACTTTTTGTTGACTCTAATGTGTCCAAAAATAATCCTACAGTTGACTACGATAATATTGGTACTGCAAATAATTTCCACCTTAATCAACTCTCAGGCAACTAATTTACTATCCCTGTGTATCAAAATAACTACTATTCTTCCTCACTTTGCACTGTAATGAAGTGCAGTTTTATCATGTGCACTTCATTTTGTCCCTAAGTTGTTTTGTTTGTTTAATGTTTCTTTTCACACAGAGGAGTCATCACTATTAGGTTTCTCTGAATCTGAACTGGATTCTGAAGCTACGGTGTCGGGTAACCATTTTTTATTATTTGAGGTTTTTGATTTGACTTCTCAACTGGTCGTACTTGACTACTGCAAAACACGCTTTCTGTAGATGAAGACTTCACAGCTTCTGATGAAGAGGACCCCGTGCCCGTTGTTTCCACTCCTTTCAGTGAGTAATTAAGACTAATGTGCTTCAAATAAATATTTTGTTAAATCTATTCTAATGTTGTTACTGCACCTTCTGCTCATTGCACTACTCCAGTCAATTGAATTCTGAGTCAAATAACGAGGTCAATGCATAGGTGGCGTACATTAACACAACCCCCGCTACAAATGTTCCATATCGACATACACAATAAACCCCCCCCACCCCCTGTTGAAGGGGCATATCTCCATTCCGTAAATAATGTACAACAGCAACGCTTCTCTTCTTGGGATTGCCAGTGTATCTGGTCATAGCACACAATAAAGCCCCCCCTGTTGAAGGGGCATATCTCCATTCCGTAAATAATTGACAACAACAACGCTTCTGTTATTGCGATACGCCCCTGATAATTGTCACTGCTTATGGTGTATAAGTTCAATTTAGTATTTGTTTTATGTTTCTGTTTCACATTTGTCTAATGATTTTTGTAAACCTTAGATGAGATTTTTGTACCGTGTAGGACTAAATCTTGGGAATCCAAACGTTGACAGCTGGGCAGAGATGAAGATGAAAGGTTACAACAAACACTGGTGCCATATAAGTATGGTTTTATGCTTATGAACCTTGACTAACTTAAATATCGGGTATGCAGAAGTTCCAAAAGAATATAAGACGCTTGGTCCACCCAGTGTTATATGCTATAAATGCCGTGCTCAAATGTGGAAGGAAGAGCGCGCTAATAAAAATGTAAGTAAAGGCCAGATGAAGTTTAACTTGTGCTGCTATAAAGGACGAGTGCAGCTCCCCCCCGCTCGGCCCACACCTCCTTACCTTAAAAATATTTATCAAGACCCACAAAAAGCCCCGAACTTCCGGCGTTGTATTCGTATTTATAATAGCATGTTTGCCTTTACCTCGATGGGTGGAAATGTAGATCACAGCATTAACCGTAACGGTGCCCCGTACGTGTATCGCCTCAATGGACAAAACCATCACCAATTTGGTTCTTTGCTGCCTAAAACCGGTGATGATCCCAGGTTCTGCCAGCTCTATATATACCACACTGAGAATGAAGTTGGTAATCGCTTGCGTTGGATTAATGTGGCTGACACAAACAAAGTGGACCCTACTATAGTTGAATGATTGCTAAAAATGCTTGATGAAACAAATCAATTGGTTAAGTGTTTCCGGATGGCAAGGGATCGCTTCAAAGATGATCATATAGTTGATTTGAAGATTGTCCTCAAGGTTTCCAGATCTGAAAGTGGAAGAGAGAACCATGTCTCACCCTCTGATGAAGTTGCAGCCGTAATGGTTGGTGATTTAGAAGAAACTTGTGGGAAACGTGATGTTATAATTGATAGTAAAATTGATGGGTTGAAGCGCATCTCTGATGTGCATCCACTTCTCATGTCTTTGCAGTATCCTTTACTATTTCCCTATGGGGAAGATGGGTTCCATGAGAAAATTTTTTTTGTCAAACAAACGGGTGAACCAGAGATTAAAAGGGAGACTGTATCGATGAGGGAGTACTATGCGTACATGCTTCAAATTCGTAAGGATGGTGGTACGTGTACCCAAGCTTTATGTTAGAAATTGTTTCCGTTGTTCTAACTTTTACTAGAGATTTTACTTCCTCTATATTATGTTAGTCCCAACCTATTTTGCCTTAATTCTGTGCTCTCTTTATTGCAGGGATGTCTCTCCGTTTGGGTGCCCGACTATTCCAACAATTTGTAGTTGATTCCTTCTCTGCTATTGAGCAGTCACGACTTTGGTGGATGCGGTGCAACCAAAAAACACTTCGTAATGAGTTGTACAAACATATGTGTGATTATTTCAAGGAAGGTGACGGGGACCTTTCCAAAATAGGGAAGGGTTATATTTTGCCTTCGTCCTTTGTAGGCTCTAGGCGATATATGCAGCAAAATTTCCAGGATGCACTTGCTGTGTGTCGCTTCATTGGACATCCTGATCTGTTTTTAACTATGACTTGCAATCCCATGTGGGATGAAGTTCTACAAATGCTCTCCATTCTACCGGGTTGTAGGCCTGTTGATTGTCCAGATATAATTGCCCGTGTGTTCAAGTTAAAATTGCAACAGCTAACCAATGACATAAAGAAGAAAAGTTTTTTCGGAAAATGTATAGCTGGTTAGTTGGAGATCCAGCATTTATAAATCCTCTTCTAGCTTGCTGTTATTCATGCTATTACAATAAATTTGTGTTTATTTCATTTCAATGTTGTTTATATTATTATACTATTCTAACTGCTACGGCCATGGTTGTGTGCAGTAATGTATGTTGTGGAGTGGCAGAAAAGAGGCCTCCCCCATGTTCATATGCTTATTTGGCTTGATGGTGCTGCCAAGAAGCATCTGAATTCTCATGTAGACGACTATGTTTGCGCTGAGATTCCGGACCCACTCATTGATCCCGCTGGATATCAGGCTGTTAGTATGTTTAATATTCATGGTCCGTGTGGCCTTGAGCGTTCTACGTCTCCCTGTATGAAAGGTCAGAAGTGTGTTCGCCACTTTCCGAAGCGGTTAGTTGTCTATCTTTGTTGTCTTTTCTTTCCTATAATTTTACAACTATCTTACTGCATGTTTTGTGTCTTCCACCCTCTTTGTAAACTTCCTTCTATTCAACACATGCAGTTTCACTCCATAATTTGTCCTTTACGGGTCACAATTTCCATTTTGTCAAGACTTATAATTTAATACTTCCCCTCTCCATAGGTATTGTGCAAGAACAATGTTTGATGAATCTGGGTTTCCGTTGTATCGTCGGCGTAAGACTGGTAGGGTAGTACATGTCCGTAAAGCTTCTCTTGACAACCAGTGGGTTGTTCCATACAATCGCACTCTTTTAGTTAAGTACCAGTGTCATATTAATGTAGAGATATGTAACCGTGCTCGCAGTCTCAAGTATCTCTTTAAATACTGCCTCAAGGGTAGTGATAGAGCAACAGTTGAAATTAAATCCAAATCGAAGTGCGTTCCCTCAAAAGATGATGGTGGAGCTGTTGATGAGATTTCGAGATTTTTTGATGGAAGGTACATTTGTGGGGCGGAAGCCGCGCACAGGATCTTTGCTTTTGATATTCACCATAGGTCCGTTTCTGTTGAGCGTCTTCCTTTCCACTTAGAAGGAGAGAAACGTGTGAACTACCGTGAAACAGACCAGATTGGTAAAGTAATAGAGGAAGCGGAGTTAACGCCCAGCAAACTTGAGTCCTTTTTCAAACTAAATCAGGTTGACAGTTCCGCGAGGCAGTATACTTACGATGAGATACCACAAAAGTATGTCTGGAATCGTAAGAGTCATTCGTGGAGGCGTAGAAAGAAAGGAATCCATATAGGTCGTTTGTGCTATACTCACCACAGTACTGGAGAAAAATTCTTTCTCCGAATGCTTTTATGTCGTGTTAGAGGTCCAACATCATTCCACAATTTGAGAACAGTGAATGGTGTTTGTTTACAAACCTTCCAAGAGGCCTGCAATGCTTTGGGATACCTTGGGAATGACAATGAATGGGACGACTGTCTTAAGGAGTGTGATAAGTATGCCTTACCTCCTCAAATACGGCAGCTGTTTGTGCAGATCATGGTAAACTGTAAAGTTTGTGATCTTCGCAAACTATGGGACAGTCACTGGAGAAGTATGGCAGATGATATCTTAATTGTCCGCCGTAAGTTGTCTGGGAATGCCACTCTGACTCTTTCTGACAGGCAGATTGAATTGTTTACCCTAGCTGATTAGTTTTTTTAAACCTCTTAAATTGCATTGTTATGAATTCCTTACAGTTTGGGGCCCTAACATATCTACTTTGGTCTGCAGAGATTGTGTAAACCATGTACAATGCAAACTTCTGTCAACGCTACAAATGGCAGTGAATTCCCTACAAAGAACAAGTTATTTTTATATATGTCAACCTGATATTTACTTCCCCTTCACTTTAATGGCATAATGTATTTTTATAATGGCCTTCAAAATAGAATTATTTATGTCTGTGTTTAGTATACATTGTTAATTTGTGTATCTCTCACAAACTCCGTCTTACGTTGCAGAGGTTGATAAGATCTTGCGGTCCATAGGCAGAACCTTGAATGACTACAAGCAGTTACCCCAGCCTCCATCACAGTACATGAACACTTCCTTGAATAATTTAGTAGTAGAAGAGACTAGCTATGACCAAGCAGAGATGGGCAAACAACATCAGAATCTTTATTCTCATTGTAACGACGAACAGAAGGCTATTTTTGCTGATGTTGTTAAGTCAGTTAGTGCGCAGAAAGGTGGCTTTTTCTTTGTTTACGGGTCCGGCGGTTGCGGTAAAACATATTTATGGAGGACTATTATAACATGGTTTAGATCGCAAGGTAAGATTGTATTGCCGGTTGCCTCTTCTGGCATTGCTGCAACACTTCTACCGGGCGGCCGGACTGCTCATTCGCGTTTCAAGATACCCATTATGCTTGATGAAATTTCCACATGTGATATTTCGCACAAATCTGATATAGCTGAGTTATTAAAAAAAACCAGTCTTATAATTTGGGACGAAGCACCGATGCAGAATCGCTATGCGTTTGAGTGTTTAGATCGTAGTTTGCGAGATATTATGAAGTCTGTGGACAAAGACAGAGGTCAGATCCCATTTGGTGGTATTACAGTACTGCTCGGTGGTGACTTCCGCCAGATATTGCCAGTTATATCTCGCGGTTGTCGTAGTGATATTGTCAATGCCTGCATCACTCGGTCTCGACTCTGGGATATTTGTAAGGTTCACAAGCTTACTCAAAATATGCGCTTAAATGCTGGGAAAACTCCAGAAGAGAGGGATAATCTACATTCATTTGGGGAGTGGATTATGGATATAGGGAATGGTAATTGTCGGCTTCGGAGTGGCAGCCAGCCACCTGATGCAGACGAGGAACGTATTGAAATTCCAAGAAAATTCTGTCTCGACTCCACCCCTCGATCCTTGGAAGATATAGTTGATTCCACATTCCCGGACCTACTACATAATTATGCCGACATTCAATTTCTTAGCGAAAGAGCCATATTAACCCCCACTAATCAGACAGTTGGTCATCTTAATAAGAAGATTCTTGAAATCATTCCCGGGGATTCTTTCCACTATCATAGCGAAGATGCAGCCGAAGAGATTGGTGTGGCCGAAAAAGATATTGCCATTGAGTTTCCAACAGAGTATTTGAACTCTTTGAACTTGCCTGGAATTCCTCTGCATGATTTGCACCTGAAAGTTGGAGTAGTTGTTATGTTGATGCGCAATTTAAATCAAACATTAGGTTTATGTAATGGCACCAGGCTTATTGTTCGCCGCTGCATGGCTAATGCGATTGAAGCTGAAGTTATAGTTGGGAATTATGTTGGGACCCGTCATTTTATTCCACGGATGGAGTTAATACCTACAGATACTCGGCTCCCTTTTACCCTCATTCGCCGACAATTTCCTCTGCAGATATGTTATGCTATGACAATTAATAAGTCGCAAGGACAATCGCTCGAAAATGTTGGTATATATTTGCCTAAACCTGTCTTCACTCATGGTCAGTTGTATGTGGCTGTTAGCCGGGTCACCTCGCCCCAGGGTTTGAAATTTTTAATTGATAGTGATTCAGGGAAATCTACTAATATAACTTCCAATATTGTTTATGCTGAAGTATTCTATAGTCTTCCCTGACGCCTCCAATGTTTTTTGGCTGCTATAGTGTCTACGCTCAAATGCTCAAAGTCAGTGGCATGTGGTCTAAGTTGTTGTCTTTTTATCTTCCGTGAATACAGTAGAGCACTAATTATGTAATTGATTTATGCATTTGTTACAACTGCTCTGAACTGTCTTTGCCCTTTACTTGCTAATGTTAATCAGAGGGCGAAAAAGTCTGTTAATTGTTTATGTTTTCTCATTATTTGATGCCTTTTAGGATATTTTATTTTGAAGCTACCACCTGATTCTGTTTCATCTCATTGTAATTGATTCTGTCTCATATTTTGATAAGTACAGCAATTTCTTATCCAAATTAGAAGCCACATGGTTTGTTGGCCATATTTGGTAGGTTTTGCTGGTTGTGAATGTTGAATTTTGTTCGAACAACTTAGGTAGGCATATGAGTTGAGTTATTTCTATTCACCATTCCCATGAATGGCTACACACTCTGTCGTCTCCGTTCGACTGTGACAAGAACATTGAATGGAAACCACTTATCGGACCTTTGTCCCCAATTATTGTGTTTTAGTAATAGTAATCTTTTGTGGAGTAGTTTGTTTTGTAATTTATTATAGAAAAAACCTTTGGGCGTTACTACAGTTACTCATGATTGGTTGACTTTAGTTTGGGTTTTATACTTTAATGGGACATCCATTAATTTTTTCTTCAGATGTGTAAATGTTGTTGGTTGTTTGTCACTTTTCAAGTCCTCTGTGTCGAGTTTAAACATGACAGATAGTGTTGAATTAAGTTTAGATTAACATGTTATTCAACCATTATACCTGCTGTTTACATAACAAACTAATTCGTTATGTTTAAGAAATTCTTTTTATTGATGTTTTCTTAGCATTTCTGAGATCTCCTATCTGTTTTTTATTACAGCACTATAATGTCCAACTTAGAAGCCACATGCATTTTTGGCCAAAATTCGTAGCTGTTGCCGTTTGTGACTCGGGAACTTTATAGTTCCATTCCTTACGTAGGCATCTGAGTAGAGTTATTTGTTTTCATCATTCCCATATAGTTTAGAATTCCCCAGCTCTGCGTTACTACATGTACTCGGGATTTGTTCAGTGTAGATTTGGTTTTGTACTTTAATGAGTTACTATGTAGTGATATTCAAATTGACTTGCCATTCAATTAAGTTCATTATAATACGTTAATCAACTGAATAGATCATTATAGGTTTCGACAGAAATTTATGCGGGAGTTTATATTGTCATATAAGTATTGATTCTCTTTCAATGGCAGGAGAACTTATTATATCTGTGAATTGTTTTCAGTGTTTCATTATGGTTTCTCATTTAGAAGTCATAAAATGTATCATCCCTATTTGGGAGGTGGTGTAGTTTGTTAAAAGTAACTTGGTTGGATGAGCAATTCCGTTGGATTACAGGACTCCTGATTTTATGAGCTTACTTAATGTTGTATAGTTGCTAAGAAATCCTTGCCACGGGTATTTGTTGTCATCACTTGCTCACATGTGAGATAATACGCACTATATATATTTACGTTTCCACACCAAAACTTCAATATGAACACCTGTTGTACTTAATGTATTGTACAGACAACGGTTTCAACAAACTACCCAAAGCTTAACTACAGTTAATATTTTTTGCAGCCAACAGAATTCCCTATATTGTCGGAAAACGTAAAGGTTGCACCGCATGATCGAAGATGCTGTCTTTGTCACAACACGCTACTGGGGAAGATTAAATATGAGTCTTACATAAAAGAACAGGAACCACTGGAACGTATTCAACTATTACATATCTATTTCCTATTTAAAACCCAAGCGGCCTTTCAACTTTACTGCTGCTTTGTTGAAAGCCGTGACTGCTAATGCACAATCGTTGAGATATCGGAAGTGCAGGAGGTCGCCTTCTTCAACTCCAATGTTGTGGACAAAGTTCTGGAGCCCTATGAGTTTATGGGTTTCGACATCGTGTTGGCATTCGAAATGGCGTCCGCCAGTGATAATGATTCCCAACTTTGGCTTTAAGTACGAGTCCGATAGGGGCCAAAACATCCGCGGAATAACCTGTAAGTAATGACACCCATTATCAACTTATGCTACTGCAAGTTTGTTGAATAATTTGAAACAGTCGATGTTATAAGTTAATATTACCAGTTCACCGCTGTAGAGGAACTTGTATGTTGCAATCTTTATAAAGTTTTCTGCTTTCACTCTTCCTGGTAAGGTAAGAATACAAGGATGGTTTAGTATATCAGTAATGGGCTTCGTAAATAGACTGTCACAACAATTATAAATTCTCACCTTCAAATGCTTGCCTTTGTACTTTCCTGTAAGCAGCATAGACATTCAAATGAAAGTGATAAGGATTTCCAGCTTCAACCATTACAATGTAGTCCCCTTCTTTAATATCTAGACATTGCAACACCACATCCCATCCCATTCCTAAACGTGAAAAATTTCCCATTCTTTTTATTCTAACCCTCTGTAAGCACCCACCAAGGTTTACGAAAATACATGATCCATCTGGCCAAATGAGTCCTTCTTCTCTCCCAAACTGCATTTGTAGCTAAATTGAACTAACTTATTAGTTAGATTGTAATAGTTACAATATTCAAAAAATCATACGGTAATCAAAAGATAATATTATGTTTCCATATTTTGTTACGTATGCCTTCTTTTCTTCATAAGAATGACATACCACTTTATTGTCCTCTATTTCAACATCATCTCCATCGTAAACAAACTCGATGGTCCTCTCTGGGTGTTCTTTTGCAGCCCAAAACACCATTGCCCCATTCTGGTTGTTTTTAACAGTTTCAGCTGCAAAGAATTGTGTCAACCACAGTAATTGTTCATGTTAATGAAAACTATGTAACGGATGATGCAGATACACAAAAG
>JAUEJK010089457.1:0-11746 GCA_032274865.1 Eryngium alpinum | reverse complement strand
TTTTTCCAGGCTAAGAGACAAAAAGCATCTTCAATTAATAACCCTTTAATCCCCGTATGCCTGGCTTCAAAACCCCTTATGGACCTATAACCCCTGACAGAGCTCCCCGTCCGGGTTTTTAGATGATGTTTCCCTTATGATTTCTGGACCTCTTTCCTTGCATCCCTGATGAACCTTAGGGTTTCCATGTTGCTTTTTCATGTAGCTTTGATGTCCTATTACAACATGACACTTGTTTACTATTGAGTAACAAGGTCCTTATTAACTGGGGTATTATCAATTCTATACAAGTATATCCCCTTATTGTAATGCAACTAAGACATCATCATCATCACATTCAACATATAATCCTAACAATAGTTGAGGCAACATTTTTTCTTACCTAATGCAACACCCCAAAAAGTGTTGCACTTTTTATGTAATGCAACATTTTTTTAATGTATTTCAACACTTAGTTGGGTGTTGCTTTAGAGAAGCAATGGCAACACTTATGGTGCATCATTTTTTGGAACTGCAACAGTTTTTTCAGCAACATTTGTTTGTGGTATTGTTACATTTTTTTTTAGAGAAATGACAACATTTAATGGCAACATTTTTATATCTATTGTTACATTATGAAGATTAATTGCAACATATTGCAACACCTGATTAGCATTCAAAATGAAAATACGCAATACAAAATATCCATCATCATCCTACATAACCATCCCATTTACAAATCCATAAACCAACTAGAAACAAGATTCCATAAACTAACCATAAATAAATTCGGAACATCCAGATCATAATCCTATATAAACACCATATTAACAAATCTGTAAACCAACGATTAACTAATCTGAAAACAAGTATAAGGTGAAACCGCATTCTTTGCTACAGCAGATACAGAAGTCGGAATGAGAGAAGCAGCAGTGACTTGCGAACGGATTTTGAGAAGTTCAAATGGAGTGCTGATGACTGATTCCACAGTGCCATCTACTATTCCTGCCAAGAGGGCCTCAGAGGCACTAATATAAGGGCATACTTTTTGAGAAGGTAAAAAGCTGTCAGTATTTCGTAAGTACCAAAACGAGCTCCAACACCTGAAAACCTTCCCAAAGCGAGCCAACCAAATCCATAGTACAAACCTACACAATGAAACATGGTCAGGACATGTGTGCCAGAGTTGTTTGATAAGGGCATACTAATGTACAAACATGTGAAATTAATAAAGGCACAAAATAAAAGTGTGAGTGCTAAATGTACATTTAAAGAGCTATTAAAATAAAACTATGAATTGGTTAACAATATTTTCTTATAAACAAGTCAAACAAGGATTTTTTTATGCTTATAATCGTATACTTTCATGTTCTCCTAGATTTACTTCTCTACTTTTTCTGTAATATTTCATAGAAAGAGTACATACGAGATATAATGGAACCCACTATAAGACAGTGCTTCTTCAGTAAAAGTACACGTCTAAAAGTCTCAGGCTTCTCAGTGTAATGTAACAGCTCTTTGGTGATTGGATCAGCAACCAACTCACCAAACTGGTTAGCTGATTCAGCAGAAACCTTAACAGCAAGAAGAAAGTATATGAGTTAGTCAAGCCAATCACAACAAGATGGGGATGAGACTCCAGCATAAAAGTGTTACCTTGATTACTAATAATGTTCCAGTTTCGGCATACCTTCTGCGAGCCTCTGTAGATAAAAGGATAAACTACATAAGATGGATGAAATCATCCAAGACTAAGATGGCTATCATTGGTTGATATGACAATCAGTTGCTTAAAAGAATAAGCTGTCCACCCAAAATATGGTAGAATACTGGGAGAGTATGTTTGATAAAGCATTAAGCTTACCAAACATGTCTTGAAGCGGGAAATCGCAACAGACATCACAGTTCAGCAGAAATATATGAGACTGCCACTAAAGGACAATAGTCACAAACATTCACACGATACAACATAACATTTAGATCATGTATTTTCTTTATAAATTTGGTGTTACTTTTGAATTCAGATGGTCAGGTACTAAAGAGTAACAAATAGATAACAGTCTACAACATAACATTTAGATTGAAGAATAAGAAAACCCATCAATCTTAACACACACATGGAAGGTGGTTCTTTGAAATTCTGTGTTCCGTGGATATCAGATGCAGATGCTGTTAAGCTATCATAATCACTTGCAGCTATCTTCAAAAGTTCAGAAAATTGTCTATGTTGAAGCTCAAGTCAATGATAGAACTGTTCATGATAAAATATCTTGGAAACAGTATGGCACTTGAAATATGTCTCTTCATTAACTTTTCAATGTATTGCAACTGGAATATAAAATCCGAAATCTTGATCAATGTACAATCACACACCACCATTACCAATTTTTACTTGTTGACAATGAAGCCATGTAATCATCTTCATTCTTTTACTTTGTTACTATCATGTACTAAGTCGCAAACTCGTGTTTCATAGGCTCATAACAGCATATTGAGAAGAATTGGACAGAAGGGATGTGGATCATTTTTCTCTGATTATGCTTAGGATTATGAGGTAAAATAAGGTTTGAAGCTATTTGTAAACACGCAGAGATTGATCTCACCTAATCTTCTTATCTTAGAATTTTTGGATTCAAAACGTCGGAATTTTTTCCTGTTTAAAAGAAACATATATTTTGGAATTTTTCTACAGAATTTAGAAACGTGGGAGCAATACTTTAGGAACTACAAAATGCTTTGTATTCTTTAGAGGAATTCTTAAGAGGTACACCCGTGGCAAGATATTAGTACCTAGTAGTATCAATGGTAATAATATTTCAAAATACTTAGTAGAAGAACGTTTAAACAGCTAGTAGGCCTAAATTTATGTGTAGAGTCAAGTAAGCGATGGATTAAACCGATGTATGGGTCGGTTTTTCCAACTAAAAATTACTTTGAATATTAATTTTGAAGTGGAAGCGACTTTCATCCTTACCTAGGTAAAAGTAGCACTTTAAGATATTCAATACAATCTACCAGAAACAAATCAAATCATTCACTCCATTAATCACAAAAGTATAACAAATGTACAAATAACTATATCAAATTATAATAAAATAATACTACTCACAATACGCTAATCACCATTATAAATTCTCTAACAGGACTTTCATGAAACAGGTTGTAGCATATTACCTTATAGTTGTTAAATTACAAAAATCTTTCCTAAAAGTGGTCAAATGAATTCAAAAGTATCACTATATCAAATTATATCAGAAGTACAAATATATTTTCTAAACCGGATGCATAATGAAATTTTAATGAAGGAATTATTGTGACAAATCCAGTCTAGTGCTTGTGGATCACATAGATGGGCTTATTATCAATATAGAATTACTTGATTTAAGCATTTGATTAGAATTTTTCTTACCTATATGAAAGCAGCACGTTGATGATGACCTGGATTTATGAAAGTGGAGATCAAAATTCTCCTGAACACAGCTACTTAGGGCGAATGTTACATCGGAAACAGCTATCAAATCGAAGAACGTTTTGGGTAGGCATAAATTTATGTGTAGAGTCGAGTAAGCGATGGATTAAACGGGTCGGATTTTGGGTGATTATCGGCTACCCAATTTGCTCTTTTTAACAAAAATACCCCAATAAAATAGACAGAGATAATAAAACGTTAGGGGTAAAATGAGTAAAAGTTCATAAAACTTCACTATGAGGTATTTAATTATATCATATATATAATAAGCGTAAGTGACTTAAGCTTGGTTTCGGTATTGGTCATAAATAATTTAATTTTGATTTAAAAAATTATCATATAAATATATAATATATAAAGCTAAAAAAATAAAACAAATTAGAAAATCTAAATCGAGTTCCCTTCCACGTCTCAAAACCTCCATCTCTTTCATCTCAAGACCTCCATCTCCTCCACTTATATCCTATATATGATAAGCGTAAGGAACTTAAGCAGCGTAAGGGACTTAAGCTTGATTTTGGTATTGGTCTTAAATAATTTAATTTTAATTTAAAACAATTATCATATAAACATATAATCTATAAAGCTAAAAAAATAATTAGAAAATCTAAATCGAGTTCCCTTCCACGTCTCAAAACCTCCATCTCTTCATCTCAAAACCTCAATCTCCACCACTTATATCCTATATATAATAAGCGTAAGGGACTTAAGCTTGGTTTTGGTATTGGTCATAAATAATTTAATTTTAATTTAAAAAATTATCATATAAAGATAAAAAAATAAAAAAGAAAAAAGAAAAAAAGAAAATCTAAATCGAGTTCCCTTCCACGTCTCAAAGCCTTCATCTCTTTCATCTCAAAACCTCCATCTCCTCCACTTATATCATATATATAATAAGCGTAAGGGACTTAATCTTGGTTTTGGTATTGGTCATAAATAATTTAATTTTGATTTAAAAAATTATTGTATAAACATATACTATATAAAGCGAAAAAATAAATAAATAATTAGAAAATCTAAATCGAGTTCCCTTCCACGTCTCAAAACCTCCATCTCTTTCATCTCAAAACCTTCATCTCATCCACATCGAGGTTTCATCAGGTCCGTAATTCATATACAAATCTAATATATATCCTATTTATTTATTATATAATTTCTATAATGTGTTTTGTTGATGTTTTCAGTTATATGTTTCTAATGTTTTTTTAATTTTAGTGGTACCAAACATTGGAAATTCTTGGTTTGTAATATTAGCTTTTTTCTAATAATCAAAATTTTGGTAAAGTAGATTTTGTTGTATTGGAACTGTGCAATTGTATGGCATTGCAAGTGAATCAAACAAATTCAAACCTAGAATAGATTAGAATGAGGTTATGCATAAAGTTCCTGAGCTTTTTGTTGGAATAGAAGTACACTTGATTTGTGATATTAGCTTTACTCCGGCCTTAAAAAAGTAAAGAAATTATGTGTGCGCATAACTTTGATAGGGCTATATCAAATTGTAAATTAGTTATCAACTTTCTATATGTCACCTTTTTATCCTTGGGATAGTAGAGCAGTAACAAATCAACAAGATATATGACTTGATAAAGAACACCTAAAGTATTTACAGTGACAGCCAACACACCATCATCTGGATCCAGAGTACCGTAAAAGGTCCATAAACAACAACTCAATAATGATGTTACATAAGGAGAACCGTCGTAGTGCTCAGCTGATTTCTTCTTCACAATTTCCGCACAGTTTCCATGAACTGCCCTCTGTAATAATCATTCATATTTCTAGCTACAATTACACACAATTTAGTTCATATGTATCTTCTTTTTCCTCAATACCGACTTGGTAACAAATAACAAACCCGAAGCTTTCAAAATAGCCTTCCTCGCCTTAAGCTGGCAGTTGAAGCTTGCCATTGTTTTTCCAACTACAAAAAGTTGTACCACTGAGCCAACTTGAGTTCTCATAAATTATTTTTTTTAAAATAAAACGAAAGAAAACCCAGATAACTACATAAATTAGCCCAAGTTGATAGCTATACCGTAACATGCAACTATAGTCATAAGTTTTATTTAACATCTTCCATCATCTAATAACAATTCCTTTCCCAAAAAGTTTTGTGACAAAATGTCAAAGAAGAAAATTTGTAAGATAAATTAGATATCAAGACAACAACAAAGGTTTACCTCTACGCTTTGAGTTCTTCTTTTTGATCTTATTACCAATTCTTGCTGTTACACTTCTCATTTCATCAACCAAGCCAATCATCTCCCTACCATTGGAATCAATATTTTCCTCCTCTGCAATTTTTTTATATGTTTCCACAATATGAGTTCAAGGTGGAACCAAATACATATGTGCCCCTATCAAAGAAGAGCCATCACTTTGTGCCCCTTGTAATAAAACCAGTACTATCTATGCTAATATTAAACGAAACCTTCTTGCTTGGGCATCAAGTCCTTGAAATTTGCTTCTAATGAAAACAAAAAAGTAAATTTAAGTTCCATGTTTATGATTTCATTGTGTTAGTTACATGCATATTTAAGGAAACTCTGTTACCTTCATTAGAGATTATCTGAGATCTCTGTTGGAACTGCGTAAATTGTAAGAACTGAACCATAAGATAAAAAGGACTTCATTCATGTGGCACCAAGTAATTTGGTATCATATATACTGGTGCAATAATAGTAGCTGCTGAGCTGGCAAAATTAGCTCCATGAGCGAAGTTGGCAGCCATTGGGTTTAGGTAAGAGTGGAGATATGGTTTCCCTAAGCTAGGAGCTGATGCAAGAAGAAAACAAATTTTAGAACTAAACTATCTAAAATAACGTGTAAAAAGTCAAAATATTACAAAAGAGACCGGAGCGAGTATTTTATTATTCTTAGTATAAATATACCGGTCTTTTATTATCCAATATAGTATAAAAAAGCATAGAAAAATAAAATTAATAAAACTTTCGTACCAATAAAATCAATCACTAAACGACCATTAGATTTGCTGAAGAAAGATTCGTCATTAGGCAGTAGTGCAACATCAAAAGAAGACGATTATGCACCAGTGTTGGAGTTTGAGTCACCGAAGTTAAAAATAGCCGGAAACTCACAAGTTTAATCTCAAACTTAAGAATTACCGATCCTAGTAAATATCAAGTGATAGTAATAAATTATAAACCATGCATATGAAAGCTGATAGAACAACTTATATATTGTTGCTTAATTATTTGCCACCAGTATTTAAACTTTTATACCTCAAGTTTTAAAACCGAGACTAGATAGACAATTAGAACCACTATGTTTTAATAAATTAATAGAATAAATACACTAAGTTTCTTCCACCTACTTGACCAATAAATGAATCCAGATGCTTCAATAATTATATGCTTCTATTTTATTGTAAGTTTCTAATTTGTACTATTTTTTTGTATTTTATCTTATACAGAAATTTAGTCAATTAAGTATTATTAATGGAATCGGGTCGGGTCCCGAAAGGGCAGTAACAACTCCAAATGATGAAAACCTTGAAAATACAATTCGTCCGACAGCACCAACTATAAATATGTCATTTTGGACTATCTGCAATAATTGCAATATGCATTATGAATATCTCAAGGTATATCTCAGTTGCACTCTTCTCTGCGTAAATTATCACAAGGCTTTTATAGCTGTAGAGATTACGCCGCCTACCAACGTTTCAGAATCTTCTAATTTAAGATGTGAGAGATTAGATGAAAATATGAACAACCAACCAGCATTTCATAAACCAGGTATATCCACTACATCGATACTCTTTTTAGTTTACTATTATTTATATAAAATTATAGATATATTTTAATAGTATATATTATTTGACAGATAAAGCTGAAAAGAGAGCTGCGTGTAACGAACGCCAACGGGAACTATATAATTCAAATGAAAGCAAGCAACGACGTTAACAACAAAAGCAACAAAGAAAAGGTATATAATATTACTTTGTAATTATGTATAAAATTGACTATTTTTTTTGTTTAAAATATACTTGCATATATTAAAACGTTGTGCCACATCTGAAGAAAGAAACACGCGTAATAAATTCCGACGAGAACAATATCATTCGGAAAAGAATAAGGAACGGCGTGAAGAACGAAAACGACAGAAAAAAGGTATATGGAAGATAAAAAAATATTACACAAGGAATATTAAACATTTAAAAAAGTAATTTAATTATATGATATACTATATAATTATTATCAAATTCTAATATAGTGTGATGTTAATTTAAGTATAAAGTATACTAATTGTATCATTTTAACTAATGTGTTGTAAATTTTATAGATACATCAGAAACGGGAAGAAAGAGATGCGCGAAATAAACACAGAAGTGATCGATATAATTCAAACGAGAGTATAGAACAACGTGAACAATAAAAACGTCAAACAAAAGGTATATCTAAATGCAAAATATTTTACTAAAAGTACATGTTTATTACATATATATATATATATGTGTGTGTGTATGTATAATTATTATTTATAAACTAATTACTGGAATAATTGTTATTTCTATATACAGATCATTCTATTCCAACTGTGCCAACTCAAATTCAAATGATTAAAAGAGGCACGTACACAACAAAAGGTACTCGAGTAATTTCTCTTACTTCTTGGTTTAATCTTATTTCATTTTATAAGTTAAATTGTTTAATATTGGCTATTACGTACATTCTACAACATTTGCTGAATTAAGCACACGTATGAGGAATAAAGTTAATGCAACAAAGATTGCTTTTGGTTAGCTTCTTATTTTTTTAGAACTTATATTTCTTACCACATGTTTGTCCTCATATCTAAATTTGATTCTTCTGTTAATGCAGCAAAAGCTGAAACTATCATAAACATAGAAAGTGCAGATAAAGAGTGCCTTTATTGTGGAGCTATGATGTGGAAGTACGAAAGTAATAAACAACAAGAAAACTCAATTACTTACGGGTTTTTGCTATGTTGTGGTGAAAGAAAAGTTCTACTTCCGAAATTACGAGAAACTCCACCAGAGTTAAAAGAGCCTTTTCGATGGAACTGATAAGTTGAGCAAATATTTTCGTAAGAATATTAGGATGTATAACAATGCTTTTGCTTTTACATCTATGGGTGGAAATATAGATAGCAGTATAAATCACGGTGGTGGGCCTTATGTGTTTCGTTTACATGGAGAGACCTATCATCGAATAGGATTTTTGCTCCCAGAAGATGGTTCGAAGGCCGTATATTCTCAAATTTATATGTTTGACAATCAACAAGAATTAGAAAGTTGAATGAGTTTCCCACATAATGAAGAGCATTTAGATTCCAAAATAATTTAACCTATATCAAGAATGTTAGATCGCGAGAATGAAATGGTTAAGATTTTTTGTCAAGTGCGTGACATATTTCTTTCCACTGTTTACATACCTTCAAAACTTCGTTTGGTAGCGAATCGAGAAACGGATGGTCGAGAAAATGTTAATCCTAGAAATGCTTTTGAATTTGCAACATTAGTAGCAGATGATAATTTCTCAGATAATAGGGACATAATTGTTAAATATAAAGAAGGTGGCCTTCATAGAATTTCGGAACTTCATCCAAATTATATGGCCCTTCACTATCCACTGTTGTTTCCATATGGAGAGGATGGTTTCAGAACTGATATTTTGCATCGATGAGTCACCACACCTAGACCGACAAAACGAGATAAAGTATCAAAAAGGGAGTTTTATGCTTATCGACTACAACAACGTGTTGGTGAAGGAGAAACTTTAATTCGTTCAGGGAGATTACTTTTACAATACATAGTTGATGCATATTCATGTATCGAACATGGTAGACTAATGTATGTCAAACACAATCAAGAAATGTTACGATCAGAGTTATATTGCAATATTGTAGATTCTGTCAATCATGGTGATTATGATCCTACAGCAGTAGGTAACCGTGTTGTATTACCATCTTCTTTCACGGGCAGTCCACGATATATGCAACAAAATTATCAAGATTGTATGGCAGTTTGCAGAAAGCTAGGGAGCCCAGATTTGTTTATTACTTTCATATGCAACCTGCTTTGCCTGAAATTAAAGCATTTTGTGACAAGATTCCTAACTAAACTCCTGATGTTAGGTCTGATATTCAATGTCGAGTATTTAAGATAAAACTTGACATATTGTTGGAAGATTTAACACAAAACCACGTCATTGGAAAAGTTATTGGAGGTAATATTTTAAAATTATCTACTATATTTATACTTTATACATGTTCATTATATTTAATAATTTTACTGTAAAATTTCTCTTTCTTTATATATGTGTGTGTGGGGGCACGCGCATTAGTGCGTAGGCAGTTAATATATTTAAAAATTAATTATATATTACTTATTACATATCCATAGTAAATACTTAATTTATCAATAGAGATATATTACATATATATTGATTAAGATAGTTGTAAAAAACTATTACTTTATATTCACGATTTTAAACTTGACAACGTCAATCTTTATATTTAGTTCATAATATTATGTTAAGTTTAAAACTAATAATTAACTAAAAAATAATATACAACAAAATTAAAGATATTATTTATTAGATATTTACATTAAGAATTAATATATTATCTATAATATAACAACTATTATATCAATAATATGTTTTATGTATAATACTAAATTGTAAAGTTAGATGTCAATAATATATAAATTTTAATGTTTATGTTTATGTATATAAGAAAATAATAGTTATAAATAAACCTATTACTATATATTCAGAATTAAAACTTCACAATGTTATCTTCATATTTACTTCAAAATATTATGTTAAGTTTAAAAATAATAATTAACTAAAAATAATAAAAAAAGATTAAATATATTATATTACTAGATATTTATATTAAAACTATTATATCATCTATAATATAACAAGTAATATATCAAATAATATGTTCTATATATAATACTAAGTTGTAAAGTTAGATGTGAATAATATATATATTTCAAGATTTATGTATATTATATACCATACAAAAGAAATATAAATATTCTCATATTGTTGTTATATTTCAAGTAGAAAGTAACTATTTACAAATATCTTAAACTTAAAAACTTCCAACCTGAGCAGATGTTCAAGGATTTAATATTATATGATAAGATGTTTAAATACGAGTACATTATAAAATATTATCATATTATTTATCTAAATTTAACATGAATTTGGAGCTTCTCACATAATAAATCTTATTATGAAATATATATCACCTTTATAGATGATTTCATTAAAAGCAAACGACACTAACAAGAAAAAATGTGTGATTTCTCAAGAAATGTTTAAAAATAAAGCTTAAATATTAAACAATCATTTATTTTTTGTTTATAATTTTAATAATTATAAAATATGTATGTTTGGATATTGTTACTATTTATAACTATAAACTGATATTTATTAATGTTTATGTTATTAATGTTTATCCAGTTGCTTATACGGTTGAATTTCAAAAGAGAGTTCTCCCACATGCGCACATAGTTCTTTGGCTTGCTGAGACAGATCGTTGTCATTCTATTGACGATATAGATTGCATTATATCAGCAGAAATACCAGATAAAAACACTGATCCATTGGAATATTAAGCTGTAAGCAAATATATGATTCATGGTCCATGTGGTCTTGTCAACAAAAGTTCCCCATGTATGAAAGGTGAAGAGGGTAAGAAAAAGTGCAACAAATTTTTCCCTAAAAACTTCAGTTCAGAAACGACGATTGATTCAAACGGATATCCAGTTTACAGAAGCCGCAATGATGGTCGTACAATCAAATGCAGTGGCATAAATATTGATAACATGTTTACACTTAACTCAAATATTTATTATATTATTAATTATTAAGTTACTAAATTCAAACGTAATATATTATGTTATTATGTGACAGGTTTGTTGTGCCATACAATCGAGCACTAATAGTAAAGTACCAGGCACAGATAAATGTCGAATGGTGTCATCAAGGTCCATTAATAAAATATATGTTCAAATATATTTTAAAAGGGTGTGATCGTGCAACAATGATAGTTGAAAAGGATGGGAGCCAACAAAAGACAATTTAACTGTAAACGATAATAACAAGGTACAAAATTATTTGTCATGTAGATATCTGTTAGGAAAATGTATTAAAGTTTGATGATGTGCGTTTGTCTAAGTGTTAGCTCCTGGTGTAACTGAAAGTGTTTTTATCAGTACAAGAAGCTTGAAGTTGATCTTAAGGAAGAAGCTCTACATAGAGAAAAGTTATTTGAAGCAGAAATCAGAGTTAA
>JAUEJK010089347.1:0-11746 GCA_032274865.1 Eryngium alpinum | reverse complement strand
CGATAGAGTCAATCAGGAATGGAGCTACTGGGGGGCAGGTACTATACTTGAAGGATCAAGAGAAGACTGATTTCCGAAGAGTGGAAGATCATATAACTATACCTAGAATGGGGGAGCCATGGACAATTAGTGTATAAGTAGCTTGCATGGAGGTTGATGGAGTCTTTGTGGATGAAGGCAAAGCGGTAAATGTTCTGTTTTGTGATACTTTTCGCCAATTAGGGTATTTAGATATCCATTTGAATGAACATATTAGTGCAATATTTGGTTTAGTGAATAGAGAAGTATGGATAGAAGGGAGTATCCCCTTAGTTGTTACTATAGGCACATCCTCTTACCGTGTCACTAGAGCACTAATATTCATGGTTGTAAAGGTGTGGTCGGCTTATACCGCTCTACTAGGAAGGCCCATGCTAAGAAAGTTTGAGGCTAACGTCTCTCAAGAGAAAGCCATGGGGAGTTACCACACGTTAGATGGAACGAAGGAGGTTCAGGGATATGTTTTGAGCAATCAGGAGAGAAAATTATAAGCCTTCCATGATAGGGATACGAAGTTCCTAGGGATGAAGACATCTTATACCAGACGTTACATGTAGGGAACCAAGGAGTTGTGTAGCCCATTCACCAAGAGGGTTCATGCTTTGGAGTTACCAAAAGATTTTGATGACAACCATTTACCATATTATGATGGGATGAAAGATCCTATACTTCACCTACAAGAGCTATCTCAAAGTCTGAGATCAGAGATATATGAAAACTTCAAGTGCAAGGTACTCCCATTAACTTTGGAGGGGTTGTCGTAAAGGTGGTACGAGAAACTACTGGAAGAAGAAATCTGCTGCTATCGAGATATGAAGTAAAGGTTCGTGGAAGCCTTTGGGGACTACAAGTGGTGTTTAAGTCAAAATCATTTCCTATCCAAAGAAAAAGGATGCCAGGCATACAAGGATAATGTAAAAAGAAAAAAGCATGAAAAGAGCTAAGTATATTGAGTCTATTCATCAGTATCTGAGGGGGGCATCATCTTCTCATTGGGCAACTTAGAATGGAAAGATCAATTGATGATAGTTCTTTATGAAAGAAAATCCATAAAGGCATTCCAGCAGCTATTGTATACTTGAGGGTGCATTCTAGTGGTAGTAACCTGTTTCCTCTGCCGGTACTCATCCGAAGAAAGGAAGTCCCGGATCACAAAAGTATGGAGCCTACCAGATCAAGATAAAGCAGCAGAGATTTGGGCTCTTAATTCAGCCGCCCTCAAGTCCTTTGGAGCGAAGGACTCCCACAGATTGGTCGTTTGGTGAATGCCAGCTTGGAAGAAACAATTCAGCTAAGGAAAAACATCACAGTAACAAGGTCAGTATTCTCATGAATATGTCATTTATGCAAATTGATCAATTACAAAGTATACCTCAGCCAAGGATTTAGCTCATTAGGCACCAAATTGATCAGGAGTCCAGGACTCCATAGTACTTCTGTAAAGAGGGGTGGTAGATCCCTCTGACCATTCTTGGGCCAACATGGGATGACCAATTATTGAATCCTTAGCGCGAATTCTCCAATTGTCGGAGAAGACGGTAGACATGTAGCAGAGTGAAGAGTGATCCATCCCACTAGTGGATGTGGAGCTGTGGAAAGGAATACGGAGCCCTGAGAGGAGGGACTCCTTAAAGACGCAAAGACACCCGCTCCATTTGCATGGATGGTCAGTAGGAGAGGGAACGATTGCTTCGAAATCGCCCTTGATGCCAAAGGCCCGAGCTAGTTACTCAACCTCTGTTGAAGAGAGGGAGCTGGGGAGATCGAAAGACTCCACGTCGAGTCCGGAAGGAAAATCTGTTGTATATAGCACCAGGATATTGCTCAAGTTGGTGCGAAAGGAATGCACTAGAGGAAATACTTGATAGAATGGAAGTATGGTGAATTTAAGTGTAGAGAAGGGATCTCCTTATGTAGATTAAAGGAAGACTTATTGATGTGTGACGTAAGGATAGGTCGCACCGTATAGATAATATATAAACCCTAGACTAATACGGTTATGTAACTGGGAGCTCTTAGGCATTAGACGCCTAGGGGAAGCTCTCATTAAATTCTTACACCTACGGGGTGAGGATGGAATAAAATCCTTACACCTACAGGTGAGGATGGGATAGAATCCTTACACCTACAGATAAGGATTTGATAGAATCCTTACACTTACATGTGAGGATGTGATAGAATCCTTACACCTATAGGTGAGGATGGAATAGAATCCTTACACCTACGGGTGAGGATGGGATAGAATCCTTACACCTCCAAGTGGGGATGAGATAGAATCCTTACACCTACAGGTGAGGATGGGATAGGATCCTTACACCTATAGGGTGAGGGTGAAATAGAATTCTTTTACCTATGAGGTGAGGATGGACTAGAATCCTTACACCTATGGGCGAGGATATAGTAAAATCCTTACACCTTCAGGGTGATAATAGAATGGACTCTTAAATAAAGTAAACTTATGGGTATAATTGAGTTCCAGTGAACTAAAAAATGAGATGGATAGTAGCTCCTTTGATTAAGGAGGCTCCATGGATATCGAAGTATTCTCACCTCTTGGGTATAGTAAGACAGGAGAAATTAGGGTTTCTAGATGACCAAAGGTCTAGGGGAACTCTCAAATTATTAGCTAAACCACCAAGATGGGTGGTAACATAACTCCTTGGCGCCAGGCGCCTAGAGAGGAGGACTTGAAACATGCCAAGGTGTGGAAATATGTCTCCTAGGCATGCACGGGACTAGGAAGGCAAGTTAACCTAATTTGATTTAGTAAGATGTTATTCGAAGGGTCCCCTAGGCGTTAAAAGTCTAGGAGGTGAATATGAGAACCACAAAATCCATCAAGTATGGATGTGGAGAGTCTCCTAGGCGCCTAAGGGGCTAGGAGAATGTTTGTGAATCACAAAACTCATCAAGTGGGGAAGCGAGAGCTTCCTACGCGCCTAGTGCCTAGGAGGAGAGTTTAAGAAAAACCTAAACCGCCAAGTGTGGGATATGGGTCATCTACTAGGCGCTATACGCCTAGAAGAAATAATAGTTGACAACATGGCGTTGAATGAAATGAAAAAATGGCCTCCTAGGCGCCCACTACAACAAAAAGAAGTAAAAATGACGTAGCAAATTTGACGGATAGAAAAGATGCGTTTAAAATTGACGGATCCGTCGTATTTATAAAGACCCAAAACTTGTTGTTGACTATATATTAAAGATGATGGGCATCCCGTCAATTTTATTATTGACATTGGCGCGAAAGTTCCCGTCTAGAGTTAATATGTATTTTGCTAGAAAAACGAAAAACAACCATCAATCACTATTTATATTTTGTAATATAATTATATAATAAACTGTAGGGGTACTAACTATTCAAAAATGATTGATAAAGTAATCATAGGCAATTTTATTTTATATATTTATAAATTTGGATTTATATTTTTAGTTTATTTTTGTTTTATTTATTTTATTATTATATTATTTTTTATATATGTAAATAGTAAATAGAATATTTTGATAAATTAATTTACGATTGTATAAAAAATTTCTTTGTAAAGAATTAATATATAATATTTTTATGAAAAGGAACATTTTGGTTTATCAAACTTAAAAAATTTTAATTTATTATTTTGTTATTAAAAATTTAATCATACAAAAATTGTATTTGAGATAAAGATTTAAAACTTAGGAAATAAAAAAAGTAAACTAAATTAAAGAGAAAGTGTTTCAAAATTTTGAGATATAACAAAGGGTTTACCTAATATATATTTGTATATTTTATTTTTTATGTATTAATATATTATTGTATATTTTATTTTATTACATTAAAAAGAATACTCTACAATGAACTCAAGACTCAAGGATGAACAAAATGACCTCAACATCAAAAATCAAGAATCTTGAAACCGAGAATCTTTCTCTTACTCTATATTCGGAAGAGATAAATCATGAGAAGAATTGCGAACATGAGAACAACACTAAACTTCACATTGAGATACTCAACTTAAAAATTCTCAATGAATCTCTATCTAGAGAAAATAGTTCTCAAAGAGCAAGAATAAGAGAATTGGAAGAAGAAGCATCTAAGAAAATTGAAGATGAAATACAAGACAGAATGAGGCTCATTGAAGATGAAACCAATCGGCAGATACGCTCCAAGGATAGTGAAATTGATCAATTAGATCAAATGGCTGAAAAATGCAGACAAGAAAAACTCAAACTCAAAGCGGAGATAGAACTTCTCCAAACTGAGATGAAGAAATTAGAAGAAGAAAATGCACAACTTCAGTCTCAAATCAAAGATACAGAAAAATCTATTTCTGACAAAATCGCGAAAGAAAAGGATAAGCTAAAATTGGATTTCAAAGATACTCAAAAGTAAGAATGCAGACTATGTTGAATGAGCCTAAACACAACTTCAAAAGAGAAGGACTAGGCTATGTTCATCAGAAATCTAAAGAAAGGATTCCGAAGAAATTTCCTAAAACTCATAAATCAAGGTGTACATTCTACAATCAAGACGGACATACTGTTTAATTCTGCAAGGCAAAGAATGGTGAACTAAAAGGAAAACTGATATGGATTTTAAAAGGAACTGTGTTACCAAAGAAGAAGGATCTGAAGAACCATCAACAAAGGATTCAAAGGAATAGGACTCCCCATGCAAATAACCAACCAAGATTTCACTATAGTTTGCAACCTATTCAATATCATCCTAGGAACACAACATATCATGCTAGCACTAGTTCACACACTCATCGTAGGCTATATGACTATAAAGATAAATATCCTACACCGAACTTTGTGCATGATAGATCACATACACAATTCATACCTCTAACCCATTGGACCCCAACTAGAAGGGTACCAAAAGTGTTAAACTGATTGTTTATATAGGTACTCGTAGCTGCAACTCCCAAATCCTCCAAATGGTACATTGATAGCGGATGTTCTCGACATACGACGGGAGATCAATCTTTACTGATAAACTTGAGAGAAACATCAAGCGGACAAGTAACCTTTAGAGATAGCAGTATAGGAAGAATTATTGGGATAGGCGACGTTGGAATTGATCAATTCAAAATCTCAAACGTACAACTAGTCACAGGATTAAGGTACAATCTACTTTCCATCAGTTAACTCTGTGACAACGGTTTCAAGGTAACTTTCCATCCCTCTCATTATGTAATTGCTAGTAGTGATGGTAAGTACATTTTTAAATGCCCTAGAGACCGTAATGTCTATACTTGTGATATTAACAAGTATAATAACATCTGTTTAGTATCTATGAATGATGATCCTTGGTTATGGCATCGGAGATTAGGCCATGTTAACATGAAACTGTTAAGAAATATTACTATCAAGGAACATGTTCGTGGTTTACCTAAACTTAGATTCCTCAAAGACCATATTTGTGGAGCTTGTGAAATAGGTAAGCAAATTCGTGCATCACACAAAGCCAAGTTTATGGTGTCTACTAAAAGACCACTTGAACTCTTACACTTAGACTTAATAGGACCCGTACCTGTAGAAAGCATTGGTGGATGTTCATATACTCTTGTAATGGTTGATGATTATTCACGTTTTACTTGGGTCGAGTTTCTTAAAGTCAAAAGCGATGCCTTCGAAGCCTTCTCCACACTGTGTAAGAAACATCAGAATCAACAAAGTAATTCTATTGTCTACATTCGGTCCGATCATGGTAAGGAATTTGACAATTTAGAATTTAGAGGATTCTGTTATAGCTTTGGAATCTCTCATAATTTCTCTCCTCCTTACACTCCCCAATCTAATGGAGTTATTGAACGAACGAACATGTCACTGCAAGAGATGGCCAACATAATGCTACATGAATATCGACGATCGAAGTACTTCTGGGCTGAAGCTATTGCAACTGCTTGTCACACCCTCAATCTCGTTCCTCTCCGACCAATAATTCAAAAAACACCTTATGAATTATATTTTGGAAGAACTCCTAAGATTAGCTACTTTCGAGTGTTTGGTTGTAAGTACTTTATTATGAATACCAAAGACTATCTTACAAAGTTTGATCCAAAGTCAGATGAAGCTGTCTTCCTCGGGTATTCAAAGAATATTAAAGCTTATTGCGTATTCAGTTTGCGTACGTTAGTGGTTCAAGAGTCGGCCAATGTCTCTTTTGATGAATCAAAACCACTAGAAAGGTATAAAGACCTAGTTAACATTGATCAAGTTGAAATATCAACTGATGATCAAGCTTTAGAGAAAGTTATTCGTCAATTTGACAGTCTTAACTAGGTGATTCCACACCCACTAATCCTTTAGAAAGGCCTGAACTACTACCAGAATTACCTAAGAGTATCACGACTATAAAAAGTCATCCGTTGGATAATGTTATTGGTGATCTTAATGAAGGTGTTCAGACTCGGTCCAAATTGCATAACATAGTTGGACATGTAGCATTTCTATCACAAATAGAACCTAAGACTTCTAAAGAAGCATTACGTGATGAGGATTGGATCCTAGCTATGCAGGAAGAGGTATGGGAACTAGTTCCTCAACCACATAGTGGGTCCATAATTGGAACTAAGTGGGTTTTTCGAAATAGATTAGACAAAAACGGAACTGTGATTAGAAACAAGGCTAGATTAGTAGCTCAAGGATATACACAAACGGAAGGTATAGACTTTGATGAGACCTATGCACCTGTTGCTAGAATTGAATCTATTAGGATGTTTTTAGCTTACGCATGTCATAAAGGCTTCAAAGTTTATCAAATGGATGTAAAATCCACTTTCCTAAATGGAGTTCTAGAAGAAGAAGTCTATGTAAGACAACCTCCAGGATTTGAGGATCCAGATAATCTAGACCATGTGTATAAATTGGATAAAGCTCTCTATGGCTTAAAACAGGCTCCAGGAGCGTGGTATGAACGTCTAAGTAAGTTCCTCATTGAAAATGGTTTTAAAATGGGACAAGCGGATACCACCCTGTTTACTAAATGCAAAGATAATGATATCCTACTTGTTCAAATTTACGTAGATGATATTATATTTGGATCAACGAATGAATCTTTATGTAAAGAATTCTCTGAAAAGATGAGTTAGGAATTCAAAATGAGCATGATGGGTGAACTGAATTTTTTCTTAGGCTTACAAATTAAACAGACTGATGATGGAATCCATATTTCACAGTCAAAGTATTGTAAGGAAATGCTTAAGAATTTCGGTATGGAATCTGTTAAAACTCTTAGTACCCCTATGTCCACATCTTAAAAGTTGACTATTAATCCTCTAGGAACTCCTGTAGATACAAAGAGGTATCGAGGAATGATTGGTAGTCTATTGTACATAATAGCAAGTAGACCTGACATACAATATGTGGTCTGTCTGTCCCCAATAATTAATTCTCGCTGACGACGTCCCCTACTCCCTTTTTTTCTAGAAATTCTAACCAAGCCCCATTCGGGATCGGAGACAAAAGAGTTTTTATTCGTATGCAAATGTGCGAGGTTTCAGGCAACTCCTAAGGAATCTCACCTAACAGCCGTCAAACGGATCTTTAGGTACCTTAAAGGAACAGTGGATCTTGGTCTTTGGTTTCCTATGGGACAACCATTTGACTTCGTGTGCTTTTCTGACTCAGACTATGCTGGTCATTTAGTAGACAGAAAAAGTACAAGTGGTACGTGTCAATTTCTTGGTGGATGTTTAGTATCTTGGTTTTCCAAGAAACAAAACTCAGTCTCATAATCTACCACTGAAGCTGAATACACTGCAGCCGCTAAGTGTTGTGCTCAAATTTTATGGATGAAACAAACCTTAGCTGACTTCGATGTTAATTTTAAATGTGCCTCTATTCTACGCGATAACACTAGTGTTGTTGACCTAAGTAAGAATCCTATTCTACACTCAAGGTCTAAACACATTGACGTGAGAAATCATTTTCTTCGTGGTCATGTCAACAAAGGAGATATTCAAATGATTCATGTTGATACAGAACAGAATATTGTTTCACTAAACCCCTAAATTTTGACAGATTCTGCAAACTCGAATTAATTTGGGATTATTGGAATTAGATAAATAATTTTAAGCAATTATATTGCTTAAATTATTCCTTCGGTTATTTCTTATACGACTTGATTATTTACTTTCTCGAAGTTATTATTATTTTCGAAAAGTTTTATAATATATTTTCGTATTCGAATATATTTCTTAAAATTTTATTATATATATATATGTATAATTAATTTTTCAAAATTAATATATATATAAATATTTTCAAAATATTACCATTATTATGTTTGAGAATTTATATTGATCTAAACCGACAAATTAAGCAGCATGCGAATTTATACAAATAAAATCGTACCTGATCGAAAAATTATTTTCGTATGCATAAGTCCATATTTGTCCGGTAGTTGTTATTTTCAGGATCGGAATCTGTCCAATAATTCGGTGCGGTCAACCTCTTCAAAGTTTTTACGCTCCGCCATGAAATATCAAGAAAACGTTTTCGGTTAAAATTTAGTCGATTCGATTAATTTTTTTAATCAAACCATCATGAACTTATACGAGTAAATTTACCTGTAACCATTGATTTTACTGTGAATCAATCTGGACCACTCGTTCATGTCTTCTCCAAACCCACACCTTCATTTTTTTCTCCCACTGGATAGAAAAACTTCCGATCCACCCCACTCAGTCTCTCCCCATGTCAAATATAGCTACATACAGCTATATTGTATATCTGAACATCATTATGATTATGACAAGACCTATTAAACACTTGCTTATTTTCATTACCTACCTCAGAAGAAACCCACACACTCACTCACTTATCTTCTCAAACAAAATCTCTCTCTGTGGCTTATGGCCAACCGCCGATTAACTCTCACCAGAGCTTCACCGGCAACTGCTAAACAAAGAGAAATTCAGTTAATTTTAAGAGTCTAAGCAAAGGCTAAGATGAGCATATCAGAAAAAGGTTCGACTGTTCCAGGTAGGTTTTTCTAAACTTAAAACTTGGAATTTATACACATCTTCTCATCTATTTCTCTCTGTAAAGTTAATTACTTCATCTTGCTCTTCTTCTTTTATCTCTCTACAAAAACCCTAAAACCAGAAACCTAAAGATTTCTTGAAATTAATTTGAGGAAAAGACATGCAAACTTTCACTAGGTTCAAAACTGAACTTGGAAACAAGTTCTCTAAATTTTTGTCAAAAACAGTTGAAGCTTACAAAG
The DNA here is from genome assembly GCA_032274865.1 of Eryngium alpinum. Taxonomy (NCBI): domain Eukaryota; kingdom Viridiplantae; phylum Streptophyta; class Magnoliopsida; order Apiales; family Apiaceae; genus Eryngium; species Eryngium alpinum. Next base: position 2,496 of record JAUEJK010089347.1, on the reverse strand, counting down.
CTCTCTTATTTTGAAAGATGTCCAGATTTTGTTATCTCAAAACTGTTTTCACAAAAGGTCTCAAAGAATTTTTTTAATTTTTTTTTCAAGACAATGTTTCTTTGGGAAACTGGTTAATTTCGAAAAGAACGAGAAGAAAGACTCATCTCAATGAGAAACTGAAAAGAGATATGAGCATCTCTTTGCATAAAACTGTGTAATTTTTTATGGCTTGGATTGGTTAAATTGGTTTATTTGTTGGTTTATATGTTGAAAATTGGTGGAAGGGATTGTAATTGTTGGATATGGTTGTACTCAGGAGGAGTATTTGTTTTGCTATATGTTTAACTGCTATTTGTTTTGGATATATGATAGTTTATTTGCTAAAACAGTTTTTGTGGAGCCAAGTGGTAAATTGTTTTGGCTCATTTTTCTTTCGAAAATAGCCCAAGTTTTTCTTAAAACTTTTAGCACTTTGAAAATTTGAGAATCCTAGATGGTATTTATTTTTTTAACCTAACAAGGTTCGAATTTTACACTTCCATTTCAAAACAAACTAGCCCCTTTAACTAAACCAGGTTCGAATTTTTCACTTCCAAACCAGCCAAAAACAAACTTTCTGCCAAACCATGTTTAAACTCAAAGTATATCTGTGATCTGTCAAATCATACTTTATATGTATCTTTTCAAGAGGCTACAAAAAGTCAGAAAAACCTATATCTATTATTTTCTTAAAAAGGAAATAAAAAGGTATATCTGGCTTTATTCACACTTGTGTCAGTTTTGTTCCCTCAAAACACTTGAAAATAAATCCATCTTAACTTTTTGTCTGCTTTCTCTCTCAATTTTTGAAAAGACATCAGCCTATATTTTTTTTCTATAAATGCATATCTCTTATGCTAGTTAAAAATACACCTTTTTCAGAAGCTTTCTCCATTAACCGAAATGGAACCCCTTAGCCATGACTCTCTTATAGTCATCACTTCTCCTTCTTAGTCTCCAAACACCAATCTTCATCTTTTTGTTGCTTCTTCAAGCAAAAAGAAACCCCCACCACCTAAACCTAAGCTACTACTCACCTCTATTTCTGCCTCAATAAAGTATGAATTTATCAAAAACAAACTCTTATCTGGCTCAAATATAAACTCTTATTGCTTTCCTTTGGTTGTTCATTGTCTAAAGAAAGCTAAGCTTTACTCCATAGGAATGCCAGATAACAATATCATATATCAAAACTTGATCGATGAGTTTTATGCTAATCTTATTGTTGAAAGAGGAGTGCTCGGCAACACTTATTTCTCAAATTTCATCAAAGGTCGTCATCTGATCGTTGATGAATATTGTCTAACAAGGATTTTAAAACTCCCTGCCAAGCATCCCAAGCTCTCAACAATAGAAGAGGAAAGGATGTTGTTTTTGATAAAAAAGATCTTTTCAAATACCTGAATGTCCTATGTGCTAATGATGTGCCTGAACTTGAGTGTGATGAAAAAGTGCTTATTATTTTTGATCACTTAACTTTAAATGGTCAGTTTTTGGCTCAAATCTTTAGGGAGAATATAATGCCAAAAATTCCACAAGATAATCTTTTCAACTTTTTTGAAATCAAATGTCTACATGACATTGTAACTGACTCTTTTGCTTCAAATGTTGTTCACCTGGTCTTGAGTCAAATTCTGAAATCCAACAGCCTAGGTTATGTGCCATATGGTTTGTCCTTAATAGATTTATTTGATTTCTTTGGCATTTGCTTGACTGCACAATCTCATGTTGTGGTATCTCATTCCATATCATCTGAAACTATTAGGATTGGCAAGGCTCTAACTCAATCTTGTTTAGGGCTTCTATCTGGTAGCTCTAACAAATCTCCCTCACTCAGTGATGTTGTTGACTTAATAAAAGCAGTCAACAATGATGTTGAAATAATTGGTGCCAAATGTGTTGAGAACATGTCATTCCTCACGGGCACTTTGGATAGTTTGATTAGGAGGGTTGACAGGATTAAGACCAGGCTTAGGATTCAGGATACAAATCCTCAAAGGGTGACAGACGTTAGCAGTGAGGTTGTGTTAGTCCACCCCTATGGTTCCTATATCATTCCAGCTGATCACAATCACTAGGGCCACATGTATGTTAATCAATTTGAATTGATAACAATGGATATTAGCTACATGTATAACTTTCCTGACAACTACTTGCTCCAAGGGATGTTCCAGCCACCTCTCCCCTTCTTTAACCCAGTGTTTAGTCATCAAGTGATGATGGATACCAACCCCTATGTTGTTCCCAGAAACCCCTGATCAGTGACCTACTAACTGCTCCATCTTTATGTTCAAAATTATGTAAAATTATCTATGTTAAGGACTAGTACTATTAAGTGTGTATCTGTTACTTTTGCTTAATCCAGTGAGTATGACCTGGATGTTTAATATGTAAGATATGTTAGGGTATACTGAACTATTCGTTTGGAGTATATTTTATTTCCGACCATTATTGATTGAGAATCATTTATGTGTT
>JAUEJK010089346.1:0-18254 GCA_032274865.1 Eryngium alpinum | reverse complement strand
ATAAATGATTTGACTGAGAATTTTTTTTGTTCAGTTACCAAACTGCAAGTTTCATACACTTACAGTGATGAATATGCTCATTAACCCTTTAATTTAATGCTATATAATTTGCATATATAATTTAAATAAATAAAATTAATACATATTAGAATTTTATTAATATTAATATTAATATTCTTAATTAATTAACTAAATTTATATCCATGCTAAAGATTAATATTCATAATTTAATTAAATATATTTTTAATATTTATTTTTTCATTTATACAAATTAGAACTAAAATTTATTATTTTATTATTTTTTTCTAATTTAAATTCTACATAAAATTTATTTATTTATGTTCTTTAAAAATAAGTTTAAAATAAATATAATATTTTTTTACTTTTTATTTTTTATTTTATTATTCTTCACTTACTTATTCGGAGATTACTATTACCAAAATAAATTAAATATGTTATATCATAAGAATATTTATATAAATTAATTCAAATGAAATATTATTCTTTCTAATTTAAATAGACATTAACATACAAATGATATGTAATTTATAAGATTTTTAAATATAAATATTATTACTTTCCTACTTTCAAAATTTATTGCAGGCCCGTGCGTAGCGGGCAAAAAAACTAGTATTTTTTAGTATATGGGCCGGAGTCCATGACATCGAGCGAAAATAGTTTTTAGCCCGCAAACTGCTTCATTCCAAACAACCCAGTTCTATCAGTCCATTTCGAATAATACGGTTGTCTTGATATGCCAGATAAAGAGAATTATATTTCTGTGGTGATTTTATTTACTTTCCCTTCATGAAAGGAAAACACACTCCAATTTCTTAGAATTCCGGTCTATCTCCTATGGTGATTTTATTTACTTATTCTCACAGCGGAGGCGGATCGGGGAGAAAATTCCCTCTATTCATTTCATTACATGTATTCTTAGAGCGAATCTCTCGGATGAAAATAACTATCAATAGTTGGCGCCGTACATGGGAATCATATAGAGATTCTCGAAAAATCGTTCAGCTCTATTAATGGCGGAACATACTGATCCATTTACCACTCCGCCCACCACTTCCCAAGTTTTCACCGGCCTCACCATCTCTACTCCTACAACCCACTAATTCAGTCGTACCACCATCCAAAATGATGGCACCACAGTCCACCACACAGCGAATCTGATGATCATTGATAGCATATGAGTAGTTAACATTCGGACTAAAAATAGTCAACAGGCAAAACAACGAGCTCTTAACTTGAACGATATGCCCTATGAGACCTAAGATTTTTTTAGAACAAGGCGACATGTGATAAGGTCACCGACTCTCGTTCCAGTTTATGGCCTCACTGTGACCCAATGCAACGTGCAAGGGATCAATCTCATGAGAGAATGATATGGGTTGTGGAGGATACAACCAGGAAGTTAGAGGACTAAGTCCGGAAAATTCGCATGCTGGCATTGGCTCTTCTGTCAAGTCAGGCTTCCATTTGCCCGGCTCCACATCCTTCTATAAATTGTAGTTGGCCAATCCTGGCCCATTGACAAAGAACCACTTATTTTCCTTCATCTTGGTGCTTTTGAAAAGTTTGACCTAATCCGGCCTTCCTCCTTTCTTAAAAATGCTATAGTAGCCTAGAGTACCTCTTCGGCTATACTCGTACTGAGTCTAGAATAATTTTTCATTGTGCTTGACGCCCGCCTCCTTACACCAGCAAAGATAAACGCATATGTGAACGTAGGCGTTCGAGGCGAGTTGCCCGACTACGATATCTAAGCTCGTGGGAACCTCCTTCACTACCCTATGAATGGGGAAATAAAGCCCGCATCGCAGATGCGTCTTAGTTATGCCCGTGCTCTTGCAATTTATTTTGATGTGGTGGTAGATTCTGAAATCGGGCTGGGGAGCCAAATAACAACAGTTCTTACCATAGGGGAAACCTTCCATAATATCCTTGATCCTAGCCCGAGTAATTCTTGAGGGCTGATTGATATTTCTATAGTTTTTAGGATTGCCATAAATATTGGCTGAATCCTCATATGTGCACTCGGACCCTGAGCCACTGACCTGATTATCGGGCGGATTCACCGCCACAACTGTACTCGGCCAAGCTTCCTCGCCAATGAGTCGAGCTTGGTCTACCTGGGATTCAGGTCTAACTTCCCCAGAATCGGCCATGTGCCTGTACGTGACCTCCTTAGTATTAGAGGTCGTTTGGGGTATCTTAAAATAAGTTACTTATAATTTTAAGTTGATAAGTTTACTTAAAAGAAAAAGGTTAAATTGACTAAAAATCTGTTTGGATAATCACTTATATGTTACTTATGAGATACTTAAGCGTTTTGATAAATATAAGTAACTTTTAACTTATAAGTTATATATGTGTTTAATAAAGTAGAATTTATAATTTAAAAAAATTAAAATTAAATTAACATTTATTTTTTAATATTAAAATATACTTTTAATATAATTTAAATTTAAATTATATTATATATAATTATTTTTTGTTAAAAAATAAAATTTTATTACAAATTAAAAAATATACAATGTTTGTATATATAATAGAGACAAAATCTAGATATTATAGTTTATTAATAATAATAAATATATTATACTTATATATATGACATAAGATATAGAATATATATCAAGTTTATTTACCTTTTGCGAAAAACACCTGCTGTCAGCTAATTTATTGACTTTCATATTTGATATTTTTTTTCTTTTAAAAAAATAGTATCAGAAAAAGTAAAGTGCTTTAAAGTTATTGGGAGATATACGGAGCTTATCTGAAGAAAGGTGGGGTTTCCAAACTTTGAGATATGGACGTTATAAGTCCATTTAAGTGTGCTTCCCATTTTTGCCAAATAGATAAAAAGTAACTTTAAATTGGGCTCAAAATTAAAAGCTACTTTTTGAAAAGCCGAAATAAGTTCTTAAATTCCTCAATATGATTCAATAAAAAAATCCTTTATATGAGCCCGAGGCCCGACATATAATTCGTCAAGGGATGTCAGGCTAGAGTCTTGTGACATGGGCAAAGGTTCTATCATCTGAGAAGAGATATCTAGTCAATTTTAAAAAAAGTCGGCTATTTCCTTAATGACTGGGGACTTAATTTAAGGCTAACTAAATACGCCTAAGTAGATGCAAACTCTTAGGAACTTAAAACGCCTGAGTTCCTTAAATTTTGGACACTCAGACTTATAAGGTGAAACGAGTGAACATATTATTTGATAAATAAGCCCATAGCCCGATTAAAGAAAAATAATGCATCCAGGTAAGGATATAACCCAACCACCATGATCAGACAATTCTCGTCCGAATATATTACAAAAGCATGGAGGCAAGTTTATCAAAAAGGGAAGAATAATCGAGAAGACCTATAGTTATGTGAAGACTATAGTTATGCGAAGACTAACTTACATGCCCGAAAACCCACTAATATGAGTTATAGGGCCAGTAGGTTACTTGGGCAGCTAAAGATTCTAATAATAAGGGACTCGGACACATATGTGGTCACATAGCCACACCCGAGTATCCCCATGCCCGATTAAAGGTCTTACAGATCTTGATGCATACAAGATGAACACCGTTGTCGCAGCTACCGGCGCCGGTGCTATCATCAGAAATCATCGACACCGTTAAGAACAATCGTAACCGAACGGTTTTTCAATGATAACATTGTATTTTTGTAAAATTTTAAAGGAAAAATGAAGTATAACACATTCCCATTGAAAAAATAAGATCTAAACATACAAATAAACATAAAATCATGGCAAATCACAATAGAGAAGGGAGAAAATTCCCAAATCTAAACCCTAACTTTACACAACAAATCAAAGGATCGAAATTATGTAAAAGTTAGGTAGAAAAACTTGGGAATGATTCGATTATCCTGAAATGAATAAAAAAGGTTTTCAAAATTAACTAAATAGTAAATTGTAATAAATCAAATTTGAGCTTGTTCGATTATTCTGATACCCTGTCCGGCTCAACAAACTTCAAATAAAAGAGTTGGACATCTCAACGAATGCTCTATAAAATATAAATAATATATGCTATATCACTGCAAGTTGCCTCTAAAATTTCTTTATGAAATAGCCAATGAATGACTTATAAACCCAACATAAAATTAGCAAATAAAATTTTACAAGATCTAAACTAACTTACATAAAAAATTTACTTTATAGTAACTATTTTTAATTTATGATAAATTTATTTATATAAAAAGATTAAATTTATATATTATGATACAGAAAATTCTGTTATTGACTATTAATTAACTTTTTTTATAAATTTTTTTCTACGGGCGGCGACAGAATATCTGTCCATGGAGCTGAAGGTGAAGAAGAAGAACGTACACTAGTCATGATTTTGCTGCAGTGAAATAGTAAAATTGGTCAAAGTTTATATTGAATATATCAATAAAAATATCTTTTTACACCAGAAAAAAAATCTAATAGATACATGAACATATGAAGATCACATTTAGCAAAAAAGAAATAAAGAAAATACATGTGGGGACTTAAGAAGACACAAATATAGATTTAAGAAGGTACAACTATATTATTGTGGTATATATAATTTCTATTCTACACTTTAAAAAATATAGAAGATAAGAAAAATGTAGCTAGTATATTTTTATATTCATATTAATTTAGGAAGTCTTTGTGTATATAGAGTTTTGTGATTGACAAAGAAATGAAAAAGAAAATAAAAAAATAACACTTTAATAAAGTGTATTCTTACCTTTCAAGTAGCTGGTGCAATGGAGTGTAATGGATATATTTTTTATTTCAGATTTTCGAGCAACTCTAATATATAATGTTTATGAGGTAAAACTTCATATATATTTAACTACATTTTACCATATTTAGATATTTTTTTACCATACCAAGAAAAAAAGGTAATTTATATTTTTATAAATGAAACGTTTACTCTTATATATAATAAAGTAACTTTGTTTTCACATTACATTTCTCCAGTTCATGTATATAATTAGACTTCTGATGCACCGTCTACCAACATCATGAAATGAGAGAATGCACAAGTTAAAAGTAATATATAAACTATTTTCTTGTATGCAAGTTTATGTTATTATCACAAGAAGGGAAACTTCTCAATTTTGATAACCTCTGTCTGATGGTCTGGAATTAGGATTTTGACCGGTTCGTAAAGTTCAATTTAATGTTATTATATGTAATGTCACACCGCTATTGTATTTTATCTCTATAATATATATATATATATATAATATTATATTCTTTACAAATTATCATTTGTTAAAATATTTAACTATTCATAATTACATCTATTTAATTTTAGTTTATTAACAGGTAGATGTGTGGATTTGATGTACTTTCTTTTAATAAATAATTATTCATATTTTTATTTTTATCAAAGATAAAAAATAAAGTATAATAAAATTTATTATATAATTAAAATTTCTTAAAAGATGTATAAAAATATTAAATAAATAAATACTACTACTATTTATGTATGATTATAAGTCTATTTCTTTATACGTGGTAAAGAAATAAATATATTATTTTTAATTTTTTCACTTAATTACTTATAATTATAATAAACAGCCTCATCAAATGAATAAAAAAAATATGGGAGTAATGTAAGCAAATCTTTGACATGTTGTTTGTCAAAGTATATATATTACTATTTTTGTTTCGAAAACAATTTATGCTTACATTTAAATGATTAGAAGACATTTTCTTGTTTAATATACTTATTAAATTACATAAATAAAAGTTTAAAATCTAATTGTTTGTTTATGTTGTTTATAAAGAAATATTAGCTATCATTTAAAATTACATGGAAGTTATTTTTTAAACAAATAAAATATTTTGGTACACGAATTTGACTCCTGAATCCACAACCTGGAGACAAAACACAAGACACACTAAAAATAAAATCATATGAATAAATATTTTGTTGAGTTCCGAAACATTACAACTTCATGGTAGGAGTGTCAGTCCTTTATATTTCATTTTATGAGGTAGATCATAGAAGTAGAAAATTTATAGCATTCGCAAATCAGCTAGAGATATTGACACACATTAATTTGGAATATGAATTATATACTACTTAATGCTAATACTGATAAGGCCCAAACTCGTCCGGGTCTACTTTCTAGTCCGCGGGTCGCCTCAGATCCGGGTATGGGTCTTCGGACCTGCAAAATAATGTCGCGCAAATCCTTGCCAGCTCCGGAACACCTCCAACGAAAGGATGAAAATTCCGGTCAAATTCTAGAGAAAGAAAGTAGAGAGAAGTGAGAGCGAAATCGGTGTATGAATAGTGAAGTTTTCGTAACCCCTTTATAGTTGGAGGTGAATGGGTATATATAGATACCTGCCCATGTACGTAGCACATGATGACACGTGCCTCCCATGTGGGTGATGTTGACAAGAGCGCCGTGCGGGGCACATGACTTTGGTAGTTGCTTCCATCCGTGTGGTAGCTCAATCCGCCAATAGGTGTTCGTGGGTGTAGGGATTCGTCTGCGCGTCCGTGCGCCTTGAATAGGTTATCTGCACGGAGGTAGATCCGTCCGCGTGACTAGCGCTCGTCCGCGCGGATGGTAGTGATTTGCACAAGTGGCCTTACTCTCTTGACCCATGAGATGAGTTGGGCTTGTACTACCTTGGCCTAACACAACGATTCAGGTCCTTGTTTGGGCTTTAGGTATTGATATCTGAGTGGGTGTGTCGAATTTAGGCCCTTATTGGACTGGGCCTATCATTTGCCCCCGACTCCCTTATTCTACTTTTAGTGGGATGAGGGAGTAGAGATAGAATGTTTTTTAGGCTTGCATGTTTTTGTGGGTGCCCCCCAAGCTAGTGCGCCGTCCGCGCGCTAGGCTTAGGTAGTGGCTTGAACACTTGCGTATTTTTATGGGTGCCCCCAAGCTAGCGCGCAGACGGTAGCGCCCGCGCATTAGGCAAATGTAGTGTCTTGAACACTTGCGTGTTTTTGTGGGTGCCCCCCAACCTAGCATAAGGACGGTAACGTCCGTGCGCTAGTCTTAGAAGCGATTTACGTCCGCGTGCACGGATAGATCCTTAATAGGGATCCAATGTGAGCACGGATAAAAGGCGGCGTGAGAAGTGAGGGGTACGGATGGTGGGGAGGCAAAGAGTCGCGTGTGTGGGGCTTGGTAGGTGCGAAGATTGAGGGCACGCGCGCGTGCCGCGCGTGGGTCCGGTCGCACGTGCACTTGGAACTGGGCAATTGCCCCCGTTTTGCCACGTGGCGCCTTGTGAATTGTTAGTAATGATGGGGGAGGTTACAAAACTCCATCTCTCCCTTTTTTCCCTCACTTTTCAAACACTTCAAGCAAAACAAGGATTCTTAGGCGATTTTTGAAGTTTGTTGGATTTTGATTTTGAAGCCATCAATGTGTTCGTCGTACTCTGTAGATCACAAATATATAAATCTTTTCTCAGGTACTATTTTGGTTTGCTTGTTTTTCACAATTTTTTTGTTTTAAAAAAATGGGGTTTTTGGGTTTCTGTTTTGTGCATATTTAGGGGGGGGGGGTGGCTTGTTTTTGTTTGAATTATGGGTAGAACATGAATGTACTTATGTTTTTGAGTAATTTGGTTAGTATTTTATTGGGACTGATTTTAGGGTTTTTCGGCGGCGGAGCCAGAGAAAATGGGTTCTCCGGCGTCGGGAACTGGTTTTATTGTGGCGGCGCTGATGGCAGTGTTCAAGTCCGCGCGGTACACCTTCAAGTATGTGCGGTGCTTGTTCTTGTCCGCACGGTGATGCCTTGGGTTTTAGTACTTAGGTGCTGTAGCGCTTAATTAGGCGCTACTCCCGTACGTGGGATTAGATCCGTGCGCGGAACTACAATCGGTATCGTGTCCGTGTACTATCATGTTGGGTTGCTTCGTAGTACATATGTGTCCGCGTGTAACATATCCGTGTGTTGGACATATGGGTCACACAGGTGGACGTTTTCTGGGTAGTTGGGTAACGCGCGGATGCGTCCGTGCGCTTGCCATTATGTCAGTTGTCCGTCCGAGCGTGTCATAATACTATTTTTCTTAAATTATTTTGGATTATAATGGCTTGTTTATGCTCGGATATGTGATAACTGACTTCTTTTTTTGGCTTTATTTTAGGTGTCCACTCACATCTGGTTAGCTCGGCTGGACTGTGTCTTTGCCTATGGGCCAACGTCCGCGTGACAGCCAGGGTCGTCCGTTAACGAGAGCTGATCCGCGAGTTAGAAATACAAATGGTGGAAGGATGTCGAATATGGATTCCACCCCTCAAGGGGGTGGTGAGGTTGTTTCTATAGATAATCCGCAGATAATGCCAGATCATATTCCGGATGCGGTACCAATGCCATCGGCTCCTACAGCTGCTCTGAGGTGTATGGAAATCGTTAAGGCGCCGGCCATGGGTAACGGCACGCATCCGCATTATGGCGATATTGACGACTGGGATGTATGGGGCGCAGATATTTTTGAGTCTGCGTCTTCCAATTTTGCACAGATACAGGAGTTGTACATTAAGTCCTATGAGAAGGAGTTGATGGAGCTGGGCAAGAATCCACCCGTGTACGATAATGAAAAGCTAGAACAGGCGTATGGTCATCTTCTGTATGCATCAATGCCCAGTCGTTTCTCTAAGGAGGTAGAGGGTGCCGACTGCGGGGTCTTCGATATTCCATCAGAGTATGAATGGGCGCTATCTGACTTAAGATGAGTGCCCATATCATCGTCCGGTGGGGGGATGGGTGTCTATACCAGTCGTTTTCTTTCAGCAAGGTTTCAGACTGCCCATGCACAGGTTTACCTATAGTATTTTTAAAGACTTTCTGAAGTGTGCCTTTTGCCAAGTGGCTCCCAACAACATCCGATCGATAATCGGCTTTATCGTTAGATGTGCTGAAAAGGGAGTTGAGCCTACCAGAAGGTTGTTTTGGACATTGCATTCTGTCTCTAAGACGAGCAACGAAGACATCTTCAATATTTTATAGCGTTCTACCGCCAAGTTCGAAGAATGAGGGATACGGATGCCCAGATCGTTCCACACGTGGCACTTCGAATACATCATGGTCCGTGGAGGGGATCTTGCGTATCTGCCACGATGGGCGGACGATATCAAGATTGAGCATCCACCTTATTTGGATGATGCCGAGGTCCGGATGGTCCGGGAATTTGTCACCGCATCCGAGGAAAGGTGGCCAGATGATATATTCTCCTACAAAGCTTTTCTCTTTGAGTATAATCGTAAGTGTAGTTTATGCGTTTATTTCCTGTTATTATTAGCTTGAATCATATTTATCCGCATATATGCTATTAATTTACTCTTATTTTTTCCGTGCCTCTGACTGTTTTACTTGTGTCGTGCAGCTTTTCACCGGAAATACACTTATCCAAAAATGCTGGACCAAAAGTTGATGCTTAAATCAATGTCCGATTGATGCCTGGATGGGGCAAAGACCGGTGGGGTCACCGGGAAGGGAAAGAAAAAGCAATCCTCATCTGAGGCAGCCGCTTTAGTAGGTGCGAAGGGAAGTGCTCCGCACCCCAAGAAAAAGAGTAAGAAGACGGTGAAGGACAAGGAGTTTCACCTCATTGATGAGGAAATAGAATAGCCCGACCCTTTTGTTGTGGTCTAGGGTGCGGACACTGATGTCCAAATCTTAGAGAAACGATCTGAGCCTGCGGATCTCCCGCCTTCGTCCGCCCATGAACTTGCTGGCAGCTCTGCCCTACCTCCGCCAACTGAGGATTGTGAGCATTATAAGATGAAGGAGAACGAGGTTTCCCCAGGAGTGCTGGCTGTGGGCTCCCGTCCGCGCCTGAACGAGTTGACGGGGCCTAGTTTGGGTGAGGATTCATGCTATACAATAGACACCGGGGCTTATGAGGGGTGGCAAACTGCTGAACTGAATGAGGGCAAACATCCGTTCAACTACTTAAAGGCTTTTGCCAATCCTCAAGATATGACGACCTACACCGCTATGTCGGATAAGCAGGTAGAGAGACACCTCAAGGTGCAAGCCGGACGGGTAAGGTTCCCTCCTCTGCTTAGTTATTGAATTTGATAATCCTTTGTATGTTTATATTAAAATGATTTATTTGTTGTCCGTGCAGCTGTGTCCATGGTTTGTGGCAGCGTCGAGTAGATACGGGACCAAAGGTTGCGATTGGAGTCATCCAAGCGTAATATTGAGAGCGCTAAAGCTGAAGTGCAGATGCTGAGCGACCAACTAGATGCCATGAAAGGTACTTGTGAGAATGCACTCCTGGCGGAGAAGAAGGCTAAGGATGAGTTGGCTGTGAAGTCGTAACTGCTGGATGCAGCCAACTCTATGGTGGACGCCCTCTATGAAGAAAGAGACAAACTTAAGGAGGAAGTGTTCGCCAAAGTAGAGGGCTTGTCATCCATCACTGCTTACCAAGAGGCCGTCAAACACTTTATGGGGACCAAGACCTTTTCCTTGGTGGTCAACCGAGAGGCCGGTTCGTCGTTTTCCATGGGCTATGATGCCTGTGCAAGTTTCATAGGTGAGGGCAATCAGTACAACCCAAAAGCCCACAACTTCCGCAAGTACATAGAGGCTGAGCATGCCAAGGAGGTGGTGGCGGATCCGGCTCAGGCCGCGGATACTGAAGAGGCCATTGGCGAGGATGATATTCCTCTGGATGTTCCTTATCCCAAGATGATTTTGTCCGAGGGCAGCTCGTCGTCCGGCTGTAAGGACTCTGATAGTGAGGAGGAGGACGAGAAGTCCGCCACATCTCACAAGGCTGGCGGAGTCATCCGCCAAGGAGGACGGATTGGGTCAGCAGTAATTAATCTGCTTTTGCTTGCGCCCGAGGCCATTTAATTTTCTTTTCCATCCAAGACTTATAATCATACTTGCTAGCATTTGTTATTCTCCGGTAGTCCGGATGCATTGATGTAATTTAATACATTTGCATGTTTATAAAAGTTGCTTTTGTTTCTGTGTGCTCAGTCTTGTATTTTGCATAAGTGCATTTATGTATATCGTCCACCTAATAATAAATTGTAATGGTGCGTCCGCGCGTTTCAATGATTGGAATCAATTTTAATTAACGTGTTAGCGGTTAAAATTGAGTGTTAAAAATTGAACGGATGTGAACCAACTCATTTAAAGTGTTAGAGTGGATAGGTGGGTCCATGTGCTTTATTAGGCAATAAGTGATCCTCTTTAGTTTTTGTGCATCCATGGAGCTTGTCCGACCTTGGTCTTTTTAAACGATCTACGTGTTTTGATCCTTACGGATCTTCGACTTATACTAGTCCTTGTATCGGGGTCTGCATGCCTTTCTTAGGGCGACGGTTGTCCCTTCATATTTATTCGTAGGACTAAGGGACCTTAATCCCCATGACGTCCGTGGTAGACCATGGTGGTCAGAGCTCAAGGAGCTTAGTGGTTGGATGTTTTAAGCAGCGTAGTCGAACCCCAAGTGTTAAAAGTGAAACTGAGAAATGAATAATAACACCCGGACCCTTGATGGGCGGACTTCTAATAACTTGTAATAAAACTTGAAAGATGAACACAAGGCTATTACAAACTATTAGTCACAATGCCTTATAAATTGGCAATGTGATACAAAAAGTTAAATACAAAAAATTAAGTATTTGAGAGACTTAGTGATAGAACTTGCGGAGCCTGAGTCCGTGCCATGTGTTGGGAATTTCTGAGCCGTCCATACCTTCGAGTTTATAAGTTCCTGGATGAATGACCCTTGTGACCTTGTAGGGACCTTCCCAATTGGCGGACAACTTTCATTGGTTTGTATGGTCGGACACTTCAGTTGCTCTGAGGACCAAGTCACCTTCTGAGTATTGCCTTGGCTTTACTTTCTTGCCAAAGAAGGTTGCTGTCTTTTGCTTGTAGGTTGCCATACGGTTGACTTCTTGGTCGCGGAGTTCGTCTAGGAGTTCTAGATTAGTTCTCAATCCGTCCGAGTTTGTAGCCTCCACATAGTTGATAACCCGGAATGAAGGGGAACTACTCTCAATAGGAATGACTACCTCCATGCCATAGCAAAGCTTGAATGGGGTCTCTCCGGTTGCTGTCCGCGGAGTGGTTCTATGAAACCATAAGACCTTGGGTAATTCTTCTGCCAATTTACCTTTTGCATCGAAGAGCCTCTTTTCATGCCACGGACGAGGCTACGATTTGTGACCTCCACTTGACCGTTTGTTTATGGATGGGAGACAGATGAAGTCCGATGTTTAATGTTGAAGTCTGCTAGAAACTCTTGGAAGCAACCACTGATGAACTGCGGGCCATTGTCAGAGATGAGGACTGGGGGAACCCCAAATCTAAGTATCACTTGGTTGTAGAAGAACTTCTTGCAGTCTTGATCCGTGATGTTGACGACCGCCTTGGCCTCTGTCCACTTTGTCATGTAATCTATGGCCACTATCATGATTTTTAAGCGGCCAGGAGCTAAGGGAAATGAACCCATAATATCTAATCCCCACATGGCAAAAGGTATGGGGGAAAGGATTGAGGACGGAGGTACTGGAGCTTTCTTAGGCACAATGATGTAGAATTGGCATTACTTGCACTTCCGGGCGTAGTCAATGCAATCCTTGAAAAGAATGGGCCATTAGTACTCCTGCCTGATGATCTTGTGGGCGAGTGACTTGCCGTTCATATGGTCTCCGCACATCCCTTCGTGAACCTCAGACATGCAAAGTGTTGTCTCGTCCGCCCCTATACATTTGAGCAAAGACTCATGGAAACCCTTGTAGTAGAGAGTTCCATCCAAGTAGCAGAACCTAGATGCCTTTGTTTTAAGGGACTTAACTTCTTTGTGATTCGTTGGGAGAGTCTCGCTGATGAAGTATTGTATGTAGGGCGTCGTCCAATCAGACACCTGGTTTATGTTCATCACTTGGGGATGCTGCTCGATGCTCGGGTGCTCCAGGTGCTCTAAATAAACTGCTCCCTCTATCTTTTTAAGGTCTGAAGTGGCCAACATTGAAAGAGATTCAACGATTATATTATTCGTGCGATCCACTTGCTGGAGACGGAGGCTTAGGAAGTCGGACATAGCTTCATTGGCCAACTTCTGATAATGAATCATGATGGGGTCCTTGGCTATGTATCCTCCTTGTAACTGGCGGACCACGAGCTATGAGTCGCTATGGACATGGAGGTGTTCTACTTTTAGGCTCTTAGAGAGGCGGAGGCCGGTCAAGAGAGCTTCATACTCAGATTGATTGTTGGTGGCCTTGAACTTGAACCGGAGCGCCTGTCGTATGGTGAAGCCGTCGGGGCTTGTCAAAATGATTCCCGCCCCACTCCGCTCGGTTGTAGTTGACCCGTCCACAAAGAGTTGCTAAGATTCTGGCAGTTGCTCAATGGTGGGAGTTACTCGAGGGGCGAATAATGTGTCCTCAGACCCAAGGGGCTGAGGGACCGTCCATACAGGCAAACATGGTTCAGGAAAAGTGCACTCCATGATGAAGTCCGCTAAGGCTTGGGCCTTGATGGATGTGCGGGGCACATAGTCTTGCTGGAATTGGCTAGCTCCATAGCCCAATTCACGATCCGTTTGGAGATGTCCGCCTTGTGGGGGATCTTGTTTAGAGGTTGGTCTGTGACCACCTTGATTTCTCTTCCTTGGAAGTAGTGCCTCAGCTTGCGGCTTGCCATAACTAAGGTGAAGGCAAACTTCTCCAAATTGGGATACCTCGTCTATGCGTCTTTGATGACTTGTCTTACATAATACACAGGCCGTTGCTGGTCGTCCTCCTCTCGAACAAGCGCTACGCTGATCGCTAGGCTCCTCGGGGAGCGCCTTTGTGAGAACAGGAGCGGAGATGAGGTAGTGCTTGATTTCCTCAAATGCCTTTTGGCATTCGTCCGTCCACTGGAAAGATTTAGTGTTCTTGGACCCTTTTAGGATTTCAAAGAAAAGAAGGCAGTATTCGGCCAATTTGGAGATAAACCGGCAGAGGGCTGCCAACCGTCCGGTAAGCTTCTGCACGTCCTTCTGTGTCCGGGGAGCCTTCATCTCTAGAACAACCTTGATATTGTCCGGGTTAGCCTTTATGCCTTGGTTACTGGCCAGAAACCCTAGGAACTTACCGGCGCCAAGCCCAAAAGTACACTTGGTCGGATTGAGCTCCATACCAACCGGACGGAGGTTTTCAAAGCACTCCTTTAGGTCGGCAATGGGACTCAGCTATGAGGGACTTCATAAGCATATCATCTACGTAGACCTCCATGTTGCGTCCGAGCTGTGACTTAAAGATTTTGTTCACAAGCCTTTAGTAGGTAGCTCCCACATTAATGAGTCCAAAATGCATGAACTTGTAGGCATAGACAGCTTTGTGGGTGATGAAGAATGTATTGGGGATGTCTTCCGGATTCATAGGCACTTGGTTGTATCCAGCGAAAGCATCCATGAAGCTGAGCATTGTATGGCCGGATGTGGCATTAATAAGTTGGTCAATGGTAGGCAGAGGATAAAAATCCTTGGGGAAGGCCTTATTGAGGTCCGTATAGTCCACACAAATTCTCCACTTCCCGTTAGGTATTTTTACCATCACTATGTTGGCCAACCACTCTGCATACTTAATCTCAAAAATGATGTCCGCGGCAAGGAGTTTATTAACTTCTTCATCAGTTGCCTCTTGTCTCTCTGGGGCGAACACCCTTCTCTTCTGCTTGACGATCTTGCAAAGGGGATCCACATCAAGTCGGTGCATGGCCACGGACTTATCTAGGCCCGACATGTCAAACACGGACCATGCAAAGACGTCCGCATAATCGCGGAGGAGCTGAATGAGTTCTTCTTTGAGGGCATGCTGTAGCCCGGTCCCAATGCTTATAGCCTTCTCTGAATCCCCGGGTATGAGCTCGATCTTTTCCATCTCTTCGACCGCGGACGGTCGTTGGTTCTTAAGGGGCTCTGGTCCGATTGGAAGGTTGGACTCTTTGAGGGAATAAAATCTCCTATGAGGAAGCGTTGTCTGCGGGGGATGGAGTGGAGTCCACGGAGGACTGGTTGACGTCTGTAGGGGACACACAGATGTCCTTAGAGGACGTTGAGGCGTCCGCGGGGGACGAGCAGGTTGTGATTGGCGGATGCATGGCATTACTTACCATCATGCACTGCCCTTGCTCTTCGAGGCGTGACTTCTTCTCTTGCCTCTGCCTCTCTATCCGGGCGTGATGTAACTGGTGCTTGGCGGCTCTCTTAGAGGTGCGGATAGGAACGAAATTTACCTTTTGTTTGGGCACGGTCTTTTGCTTATTGGTCTGCGAAGTTTCCCCCATGAGAGGTAGGGAACTTGACCTTGAGATGAGGGAAGAATGAGATGGCCCTTATAAGGGGATGTGTCGCCCACCACACAGAAGGTGATCATATGTCTTACCACTTGGTCTCCCATTCCAAATGTAACTGGTAGACGGATGGTGCCCATCACTGGCACAGAGTAGTACCTAAAACCATAGAGTGATAACTCCATGAGTGGTTCCATCTTTTGAGATAGATCCGTCATTCGGTCTAAGGCATGCTTGTAGATGATATTGACAGATATCCCGTTGTCAATTATTATCCTCTTCACCTCATATCCATCAACGGATAAGGTAATTACCTTCCTTGTGGTCCGGGTTAATACGTTCGTAGTCTGCATCAGAAAAGGTCATGACGTTGAATGTCTCAGGTCTTGAGCCAACGACATAGACGTGAGCGGTGAAGGACTCGGGCTCCGAATTCCCTTCATTATGTCCACCCACTATCATATCAATCTGCCCCTTGCCCTTGTCTTCTGCTGTGGGCGGGGGAACTACTTCCTTCTCCGTGGGAAGGTATTGATCGACTTTCCCCTTCTTTGACAACCCCTCCAAGAAGTACCGAAAGGAGATATAATCTTCTGTCAGGTGTCCATGATTTGCATGGTATTCACACCTCTTTGTTTGATCCCTTTGAGCTATTGGGGCTTGCATGGGCTTAGGAGCTTCATAAATCTTGGAGCCTTTAAGTTTGGCTAGCATCGTAAAGTATTTTTTAGTGAATTTAGTCCACTTCCTCTGAGGCTTTGATTGGGTCTTTGGGGTCCTCAAGCGGCTGCGGACATCCTTGCGCATGGACGGGGAATCCGTGGCGGATGCCGAAGCCGTTGAGGAAATGATTTGGATTGGGGCGGGAGAAGTGTCCTGACTGGGGTGTGCCCATACTTCTGCTTTTTATCCTTATGGAACTGCCCGTGCTCTTTCTGAGGGAGCATATCTGTTTTGACTGGTACATGCGCGGACAAGCCCCTTGCTTCCCTCATGGCTTGGAGAGCATTGTCCCCGGTTATATATTCAGATGCCATGGCATAACCATTACCAAGCTCTGAGGGTCCCTTGTGATAATGTCCAAGACATATTGCTTGTAGTTGTAGGTGTCCAACCCTCTGCGGAAGGCACTGATTGTCGTCCCCTCATTTATGTTGTCAACAAGGTTAACCCCTTCCTTAAACCTCCGTATGCAGTCGTCTAAACTCTCTCCTGGACGTTGGACGATGGCCTCATGCGAGACCGAATGGATGTCATAGGGACGGTTTGCGTGGAACCTCCTAAGGAATGTCGAACGGAATTCCTCACACGAGTCAAAGCTCTTGGCTGGCAACTTGTTGTACCACTTTTGGGCATGACCCTTGAACGTAGATGCAAACAGACGACAAATAACATGATTATTGTAGTCCTCCATCTTCATCTGTTGATCGAAGAATTGTGTTTGGTCATTCGGATCAGAATTCCTATCATATATTTGTAGGTGGGGCCTCTTCTTGGCCTCCTTGGGGAGAGCGGTGAGACGATCCATGAAAGGATCCTCTGAGGATGCGCATACTTCCTTTCCATCTAACTTCCTCGTGAGGAGTAACATCTGTTGTTTTTGAGCTCCTGATTTTGCCTTATGATTTCCGCCAACAAGGGATCCGGAGGCGAGATAAGTGTTTTATCCGTTAATTTGTAAACTTTATAATAGTATATATTAATTTATACTTGATTTAGTTAGGTTTCTAAAATTATAAAATTAAAGTAAACACAAGGTAGTAAATATAAATATCTAATTATTTTATATTCAATTCATTTACTATATTATAAAAGTAAAAATATTTTATAAATCATCATAATTTTATAAATAGTTATAATTTAAGATTTTACATTATTTTTTATATAATTTATTTATTTTACTTTTAAAAAATATATAAATAATTTAGTAAATTTTAATATATATATATATATATATATATATATATATATTATTAAAAAAGTAAGAAATATAAATTTACATTCTATTTTTAAATATTTATTAAATAGTCGTGCATCACATAAAGGATCTTCGATTTGTTCAAGTAATTCACTAATTTTAATATTAATTAAAATTAATAAGTGATATATTAGTTAGATATTAATTAATATTATTTATATCTATATATCTCTCTCTCTCTATATATATATATATCTATTAGGATTATGATTTATATAATAATTTAGAAATTGTAATTATAAATGTTATATATATAATATTATTAGGATCTTATTAATAACTTAGAACTCTTATTTAGTATAGAAATTGTAACCGTAATCCATATATATCTAATATAATTAGAATTTTATTAACAATTTTAAAATTTTATTTTTAGGATTTTTTAACAACTTGGAAGCCTTATATAATTTTTATTTAATTAACTTAAATATATATAAATTGACTATAATGAAAAAAATCATGAAATTTAAATATATATAAATTAGTTATCTTAGGATAAGTAGAATATTTTAAATATCATAAGAACTATATTTTTATTTATTTTATATAAATTGACTATCACGGGAAGAAGGAATTTAAGATTTTAATATTACTCTTTACAAGTATATATCCCGTGCAAAGCACGGATAGCTATAAAATTAATAAACTAATATTAAATTTTATTTTTAGTATATAAATTATATTCATAAATTTTTTTTATAAAATAAATTTAAATAAAGGTGTAATTATAAAATATAAGGAAAAAAGAAAGATTTTTTTAATAATTTAAGATTTGAATACTAATTAGTTATTTTTAAAAGATTTTATATTTAGGTAGAATAAGTGTTTCATAATTTATTAAGATAAATAGTTTAAATATATAATAAAATATATATAAGAGAAAAAGGCTTTTTATTTAGGTAGAATAACTAATTCGTATTTATAAATATATGTTATTTATATATTTAAAATTTTATTATAAGTC